>CM050423.1:29540543-29608043 GCA_027564155.1 Gymnocypris eckloni scoliostomus
ATGATGAATTAAAGTTCAGCTTTTAGGATGAGTATCCTTATAATTATTACTGTGGAAGTAAATAAAGCTTTATTTATGTAGCACTTCCTAAAATAAAGGTATGTACAGAAAACATATGCTGTATATAAATTGTCACGTTTTCTGTTATCAGATAGGAAACTACACATCAAGATTGTAATTTTTCCTACTGAACCAGAGTGTGTGCGTTCGTGTGTGCGCGTGTGTGCGCGTGTGTGTGTGTGTGTGCGTGCGTGTGTGTGTGTGTGTGTGTGTATGTGTGCCTGTGTGTGTGTGCGTGTGCGTGTGTGTGTGCTTGTTGTGCGTGTGCTTGTGTGTGTGTGTGCGTGTGTGTGTGTGCGTGTGTGTGTGCGTGTGTGTGTGTGTGTGTGCTTGTGTGTGTGTGTGTGTGTGCGTGTGTGCATGTGTGTGTGTGTGTGTGCGCGTGTGTGCGATGTGGATGTGTGTTTGTGTGTGCGTGTGTGTGTGCTTGTGTGTGTGTGTGTGTGTGTGCTTGTGTGTGTGTGCAGGTGTGTGTTTGCGCGCTGTGCGCAAGATGTGTGTGTGTGTGCGTGTGCTTGTGGTGTGTGTTCCAGGCACAGTCCAGATTCAGGAGAGGCAGAAGATCGTGGAGAAGAGTCGCATGAATGAGCTGGAAGCGCCGTGTAAGAGAGAGCTGGATGTTGTAAGTGAGGTCCGTCTGTCTCAAGCCGCTCGCTGAGCTTTACTGCGGATAGAAATGATTGGTTACTTAGATTCAAACAGGGATACAATGAGTATTCAACTAAACTACAAATAGCTCTCTGTGCTTGTTTGGTTTCTCCTGTTTTTTTTAAATTGGTTATCTTTGTTTCAGCTTTTATTGTCCAGCTTTTTAATTGTAGTTGCTGATCATTTTCTCTCAGATTGAGCTTTAGATGCTATGATGTTGTGTCCTTTATCTTATTTGTGTACTCGTTTATCCTTCCGCTGATACTTTAAATCACTTTTGCTGTATTGTTGTTATTGGGTGTCTTTACATTCCCTGGCTCAGTATTTAATGAATGTCTTTTTTTCAAATTATTACATTTTTCTAAATCTTACCTAGTTTTATGTTGCTTTAGGAAAGAATTATAATTTATTTTTATGATGATGAATTATATGCAAGAATGCATTAAATTGATCAAAAGTGACAGTAAAGACATATGTTACAAAATATTTATATTTCAAATAAATGCTGTTCTTTTTAATTTTCTGTTCATCAGAGAATCCTGAAAATAATGTCACATGTCCACAAAAATATTGTGCAGCACAACTGTTTTCAACATTGATAATAATCATAAATGTTTGTTGAGCAGTAAATCAGTATATTATTATGATTTCTGAAGATCATGTGACACTGAAGACTGCAGTAATGATGCTGAAAATACAGCTGCATCACAGAAATAAATTACAGTTTTAACATATTCACATAGAAAACAGTGATTTTATATTGTAATAATATTTCACAATTTCTACTGTATTTTTGATCAAATAAATGCAGCCTCGCTGACACTCGTACTGACTCAGACTCAGAGCAGCAGTAGCTCTTCTCACGTCAGTCTCCATGTGTTTAGGAAGTGCTGGAGAATCTCAGGGAAGACCTCGAGGACAAGCAAGACATGGTGACGTCCCTCATGAACGTCATGGATAAGATAACTAAAGAAAACCAGCATCTCCGAGTCAAACAGGAGGAGTTACAGGTAACCTGAATGCTTTGCTTCCTCACAAAATCTCATGTTTTAGGGGAAAGTGAAAACAAAGTATAGCTGCAACAAAATTCACCAGTTATTACTGATTGTAGTTTAAAGTATCTAGTTTTTATATATTTTATAAAAATAATCAAATTTAGAATTGGTGCACATTCTGTGTTTGTTTAAATTTTATGTACATTTGTAGTCATTAAGTGTTTTTATTAGTTTTATTAGTTTTTGTTTCAAATTAATTTGAATTAAAACTACATGGAAATGTGTTGCTTGGACAAATTTTTATTTTATTTCAAGTAATAAAACTGTTTTTATGGTTTTGTCAAATGTAATAACTCTGCTGGTTGTATTCACCTCATTATTAATGATATAAGTGTATGCACAGTTTGAATATGTGCAGCTTCCGGTCACAAACAGTACATTACGCTGCTTTATCGTGTTATTCTTTTAGTTATTTATCTAAAGCAGCTAATGAATCGGAAGTTATCGCATATAAGAAAATAACTTCATAGAGTTCTTGCAAGGGTAAATAAAGAACTGGTTGTTTCCATAAGTTTTGGACAGTATTTTCTTCACTCTTTACTTCAGAAACGATGTCTAAAAGGATACATTTGAAGTCTGAGAGAGAGAGAGAGAGAGAGAGAGAGAACGAGAGAGAGACAGAGGTAGAGAGAGAGAGAGAGAGAGAGAGAGAGAGAGAGAGAGAGAGAGAGAGAGAGAGAGAGAGGAGAGAGAGAGAGAGAGAGAGAGAGAGAGAGACAGAGAGAGAGAGAGAGAGAGAGAGAGAGAGACGAGAGAGAGAGAGAGAGAGAGAGAGAGAGAGAGAGATAGAGAGAGAGAGAGAGAGAGAGAGAGAGAGAGAGAGAGAGAGGAGAGAGAGAGAGAGAGACCACTTTAAAGCCCTAAGAGAGAGAACCCTGAAGAAGTCCCCTGATTCAGATGATCCTGAAGCTGCAAACACAAACTAACGACTAACAACATCCAGCATCAGGACACTGAAACACCCATCCACAAAATTCAGCCCAACCAAATTATAAAAGCACAACAAGAAAAGTATCTAACCTATTGGAGAAACAACAGAAAAACAAAGTAAACTTGGTTATAGAAAGAGATTACACAACTGCAGAATATCTGAATACAGTGAAAGACCAGACTGAAGGCGACAGATGACTACAGACTGAGCAACCAGAGAGAGGGCAGATATCACCAGCACTGGCTGCCCAAAGAGCTGTATCTGAGACTGACCCCGGAGAGAGACCGAGAACACTCTAATTGCCCCAACTATCAACATCTTACGAGTTTTTATCCCAAATTTGAAACACCTTGCCTGAATGATGATGAATTAAACAAGAAAAAGACACAAATTCTATATTTAGGTGAAAAACAAGATTGCATCTTATTAGCAGCAAGATACATTGATGCTGTCACAGAGAATCATGAAAATAATGTCACACACACACACACACACACACACACACCAAATGTAATTTTAAATTGTTCATGCAATCCTAAAATGTTGGTTTGCATTTCTTTTTCCTTTTCTTTTCTTTTCTTTTTATGTATGCATGCATGTTTTGTTGCATATTAATATGTTCTGTATTTACTGCAAACACAGAAATAAATTGTAAATTGTCATGCCAAAGCACACATTGAATTGAATTGAATTGAGAGAGAGAGAGCGAGAGAGAGAGACGAGACGAGAAAGGAACATTTAGCATTTTAGGTCAGCGTTGCCATCTAATCAGCCAATATTGTCTTCAGTAGCCTGCTTAGCACTTCATCTTTTATAACATGGGATCTTGACCAAATATATTCTTTTAATATCTAAAAAAAAAATTGTTTTATTTTTACAGTATTGGATATATGTGACCCTGGACCATAAAACCAGTCTTAAGTAGCATGGTGTATTTGTAGCAATAAGCAAAAATACATTTTATGGGTCAAAATCATAAATGTTTACAGGTATGCCACAAATCATTAGGATATGAAGTAAAGATCATGTTGCATCTTCATGAATTTATAAATTTCCTACCGTAAATATATCAAAACGTAATGTTTAATTGGTAATATGCATTTTTAAGGGCTTCATTTGAACAACTTTAAAGATGATTTTCTCAATATTTAGATTTTTTTGCACCCTCAGATTTTCAAATAGTTGTATCTCAGCCAAATATCGTCCTATCATAACAAACCATACATCAATTGAAAGAAAGAATGGGAAAAACTTGACCCTTATGTGGTTTTGTGGTCCAGGGTCACATATAAGGTAATAAAAAACATGTTTAAAATACCTTATATATATATAGCAAATATCTTAAAAAGAAATGATATGTGGAGCAAGTCCTCTATCCGCACACTGTTCTCACCCCCCCTCACCTGTTTGCATGATAGTGGAAATTGCATGTGAACTGGCCACGTTAACAGTTTGACTTTCTGTTTGAAAACAGGCCCAAAGACAAGATTTATACGTGCAACTGACGCAAACCAAAAGCAAAATGGAGTCTCAGCAGAACGACCTGACCACGGAGAACCAGCACCTTAAAGTCTCTCTGGAGCGAGAAGAGGCGTCTCTGTCGGCCCTGCAGGAGGAGCTGCGGCATCTACGGGGACAGATACGAGAGCTGGAGGAGCGAGGAGCCGGGGCCGACTCCATCGTGTCCGAGAACCAGCGACTGAAGGGCCACTTACACGAGGAGAAACAGAGAGTGCGCAGCTTCATGAGCCAAAGAGAAACGCTGATGGCCGAAGCCCAGGTTCTGCGGAAGGAGCTCGATAAAGAGCGCAAGGTGACCGACGAGCTGAAGGAGGAGCTGGAGGAAGACATCGAAGGCAAGACGGATCCTGAAACCGAAGAAATGCAGACGCGGCTTCAAGAGCTCGAGAATAAGCTGAAGTTTGAGCAGCAGCGCTCCGATCTTTGGGAGAGACTGTATGTGGAATCGAAGGAGGAGAGAGCGAAGGGCGACCGGGATGTGAAGACCAAGATTCCCAAAGACGGGATGCTGGGAAAAGTGAAGGAAACCTTCGACGCTGTGAAGAACTCCACTAAGGAGTTTGTGCACCATCACAAGGAGCAGATCAAGAAAGCCAAAGAGGCGGTGAAGGAAAACCTCCGGAAGTTTTCCGACTCTTTTAAATCCACATTCAGGCATTTTAAAAACTCAGCTTCGAATGTCTTCAATCAAAAGAGATTTCACGACGCCAAACCCGAGCGTCAGCAGGAGCAAGGAAACAAGCGCGGCGAAGACTGGCAGCCGCAGAAACCTTTACATCAACATCCTCGCAAATCAACCCTGGACTCGTTTCACGCCGATCGCAACACGCGCAAACCCGGCGCTCAGAGGCAGAAAGCGCCGCTCAAAGGCTGCTCGGGAGTATTCGACTGCGCCTATCAGGAGTCCATGAGTCTGTTTAACAAAGCCATGGATCCCATCCGCGCAGACCAGTTTAACGAGCTCCTGCGCAGCTATTTGCAGAAAGAAGTGGGGCATTTCCACCACTGGAGGGAGCTGGAGAGCTTCATCGATAGATTCTTCCATAACGGCGTCTTCATTCACGACCAGATGCTGTTTACGGACTTCGTCAGCGGCGTTGAGGAGTACCTCGAGGAAATGGACGAATATCACAGCCTCAGCGACGACGTGTTTGAGGATCTGGATGATTACATATACCGCCACATATTTGGAGATACGTATTTAAAACACTTTGGGCTGAGGTAAGATGTTTTGTGGTGTTGAAATTATCTGGAGACTCAACATCTATAACAGTGCTTCCCAAAGTGTACCCGGTGGGCCGTAGCTAGACTAAATCTAAATATTTAAATCATTAAAATATTCTAATTATTCTAAAATGTGATCCTTATTACACTAATGAAATCTAGATGTTTTTAGCTTATTTTTTTAAACATAGTTATCATTGCAATAGATTTATGAACTTCAGTAGCTTCTGTCACACACTTTGATGCAGTATAATTGTAAACAGTATGCAGAAAGTGTAGTGTTATGGATTTAAATATATTTGTAAAGAATGTTTACATCATCTCACTTTCACCAGCATATTAAAATATTACATTTTATGGTAGTTCTCAAAATTCACATGAAATTGTTAAAAACTGGTTGATCATTTTGTGCACAATCTAATATATATGTAAATATATCTTTATGCCATTAATCTATATATTTAGGTTGGGGGGGGGGGTCGTGGAGCTTTTGCTATGTTATTTTTTTTTGGGGGTTACCCCTCTGAAGTTTGGGAAGCTGTGGTCTATAATTTACATGTGACTTGATTTTATCCATCAGAGATTGATAATTCGTTAAGCCCCGCCCCTGTTTAACTTTGCATGCTTAATTAATTTTATTAAAGACATTGCTAAATTATGTAGTAATGAACATTTCTGCAATGCATTCAGTATAGTTTGGTAAATGTAAATATTCTTACTAATATTTGAGAATAGTTTAGTCCACAGACATTCTGTTCAAAACTATTAAAGCACACAAATCATTAACTCTTGTATTAAAATGCGTACGCTTGGCTAATGTCAGCGGCTGCTGAGCTAGGCTAGGATTGGTCCGTTATGTTCTCTTACTGTCTGTAATCTTTTACACAGGTTGCACGTTCATAACCTTCTCTGTCTCTGTTGCTTCTCTGTCTGTAGGTCTGAGAAACAGTAGAGTCTGCATGTACACACGCACCCCTAAACACTGTCCTGTTTGTACATTTGCAGTCGACCCTTTGAAGGGCCGGGGTCGAAGGGCAAGGCGCGGCAGCAGAAGAACCAGCCTCGTCCTCGTCCTCAGAGAGCCAAGACATGGAGCCGATCGGGACGCGACCCAAACCGACAGTTCACCGATGTCAAAATAGAGCTAGGTCCCATGCCCTTCGATCCCAAATATTAAAAGAGCATTTCAGTTCTTCTCAAGATTGCTGGCGTTTTGTTCGAGAAGGTTGAAGAACGCTTTGGGTTCACCTGTTCTGTGATATTTTTTAATTTTGCACAGTGTAAATGTTCCAATGATTTCTGGTGTGTTTCTCTTTCTGCACTTTTAAGCAGCCTAGCTTTAACTATAGGCACTTTTGAGGCACTTTTATGTTCCCATTCTCTGGAGTTATGGAAATTATTGTAACAAACGTGCAGATTATTTAGATTTGGATCAATTTGAAAGGCACTTTTTTTGGTGTGTTTTAATTTATTAATGTTTTCTAAACAAAAACAATAGATCAGAACAGAAATGTGTTTAATTTTGCGTAGGACCAAATAACTAATAAAATGCTTTATGAATATATTTTGATAATCCCCCCCCCTCTTTATTACACAAATGAAATCTAGATGTTTTTAGCTTTTATTTTTTTTAAACATAGTTATGTATTTCATTGAAATAGATTTGTGAACTATGTACAGTAGCTTCTGTTACACACTTTGATGCAGAATAATTGTAAACAGAAATTATAATGAAATTATTGTGATCTCAAAAGTTCAGTAGTTGGAAGGATAATAAATGCGTTTAATTATAAAGTTCACTTTGAGGTAATCTGGTTTGTGTTTTATTTGAACATGCAGATCAGTAGACGCTATTATTTAAGAGTTAGTTTCTATCTACACTTGTTAGTGCACTATTTTCACCCTCGTTTTCTTGTCTGTGTGGTTTTCGGCTAAATGACATTCCTTGTTTGGAAATGGCTTTAATGTAACTGAGCACAAATGCAATTAAACTGCTTAATGTTGCACATGAAACTTTAGAATAAAAGTCTTTCACTGCTTCCTCGATGATTGTCGTCCTGCTTTGAGCTGAAACCGATCCGGGGCGGCGCTGATTTTAGCTTCATTCAATGTGTCTATGATGATGCTCTTTTGAGAAACGCCGCTCGGATCTTACTCCGGAGTGTGAAACGAAAGAGAATCAAAACTCGTTATATAAGTTTGTAAAACTTGAATTAGTCTTCAGTGCAGATCCTCTGGTGTATATTAATATCTTCCTCCCCACGCGACCTTCAGAAAAGTGTGTGTGGAATATTTCAGCTTGTTTGGAGAATCGGTTTTCCTCCAGGAAGGATGAAATCTCCTGAAAGAGAAGGAAATATTCTTGATGCATGCTTAATTAATTTCAGACATTGTTAAATTATGTAGTAATGAACATTTTATAGTTTTAAATGTAAATATTCTTTAAATATTTGAACAGTTTAATACCCAACTGTTCAAAACTATTAAAGCATAAAATTAATTTATTAAATACGCTTAATGTCACTGATACAATTGTAATATGTTCTCTTACTGTTGTAATCTACACAGGTTGCTTATAATTCTTGTCTCTGTTGCTGTCTGTAGGTCTGAGAAACAGTAGAGTCTGCATGACACGCACGAGGCTTTCAAACACTGTCCTGTTTGTACTCTTTGAAGCCGGGTCAAGCTAGGGCAGCAGAAGAACCATCTGCCCTCGTCAGTCCTCAGAGACCAAGACATGGAGCCGATCGACGCCATAAAACCACAGTTCACCGATCAAAATAGAGCTAGGTCCCATGCCCTTCGATCCCAAATAATTTAAAAGAGCATTTTGAGTTCTTCTCAAGATTAATGTTTTCGAGAAGGTTGAAGAACGCTTTTGTTCACCTGTTCTGTGATATATAATTTTGCACAGTAAATGTTCAATGATTTCTGTGTCTCTGCACTTTTAAGCAGCCTAGCTTTAACTATAGGCACTTTGAGGCACCTTTATGTTCTATTCTTGCAGTTAGAAATTATTGTAACAAACGTGCAGATTATTTAGATTTGATCAATTTGAAACACTTTTGGTGTGTTTTAATTTATTAATGTTTGTCAAAAACAATAGATCAGAAGAGAAATGTGTTTAATTTCATGAGGACCAAATAACCAATAATAAATGCTTTATGAAACATATTTTGATAATCTCTCTTTTATTACACAAAATGAAATCTAGATGTTTTAGCTTTTTATTTTTTTTTAAACTAGTTATGTATTTCATTGAAACAGATTTGTGAACTATGTACTTCTGTTACACACTTTGATGCAGAATAATTAGGTTTCAGAAATTATAATGAATTTATTTTGATCTCAAAAGTTCAGTAGTTCAAAAACTGCGCTTAATTATAAACTTCACTTTAGGTAATCTGGTTTGTGTTTGATTAGACATGCAATCAGTAGACTTTATTATTTAAGAGTTAATTTCTTTACACTTGTTAGTAAAATTATTTTCACCCTCGCTTGTCTGTGTTTTTCAGCTTAAAATGACATCCTTGTTTGAAATGGCTTTAATGTAACTGAGCACAAATGAATTAAACTGCTTAATGTTGCACATGAAACTTAGAATGAAAATCTTTCACTGCTTTGATGATTGTCAGTGCTTTGAGCTAAAACCGATCCCGGCGTGATTTTAGCTTCATTCAATGTCTCATGATGATGCCTTTTTGAGAAACGCATTGATCTTATGAGTGAAACAAAAGAGAATCAAAACTGCAAGTATAAGTTTGTAAAATTATTTAGTCTATCATGCAGATCCTCTGCATATTAATATCTTCTCACGATTTAGAAAGTGTGTGGAATATTTCAGCTTTTTGAGAATCTGATTTTCCAGGAATATGAAATTCTAAAGAGAAGGAAAGATCTCATTGATCAGATGTATTTAATTTTGGTTCAGTTCTCAGACGTCATTGCATAATTTAGGTTTTAGTCCGGTGATTGAAAAACATTAACTGGTATACAAACAGTTATCAGACTAAATATCACTGTTTCTACTGAAATAAACTTGCACTGATTGATCTTTAAACATGTCTTTGTTTTGCCTCAAGATAATGTTTATAAAAAAATCCTAATTGAACTATGGCCTAATTTATGTAAACGTCTCATGTGATGTATCATTTGAAAGTGTAACACCTCAGAATTCCATTTTTAAATCAGACATTCCGTTACCATAGAAATGGTACTTAAAACTCTTTTAGTAGACTCCTCCCCTTAGTGGGTGGAGTCAAGTGTCAAATTACAAAAAGTATTACAGTCTTTTAGAATATTTTATATATTTTTTGATATAAGTAGTATTGAGACATTTGTTACAGAAAGAAAACATTCAATGGCGTTTCTGGTGGCACCCGGGGGGGCTGTTTGTGGTATAACGCCCTAAAGCAAATCTCAATTATTTTCATATCAACTTATATAGACATAAGGCTTTAATTTTATAGCAATTTTAGGTTCAAAAATATTTATTGTAGGTAAAATAAAAAATGGTCCAGTGCATTTTCTTTACAGTGAATTTAAACTTCTATAACTTTTTGAATCTTTAATATTTTGGAATGATCCACTTCTGTATTAATCAGCAGATTGTCTTAAAGAGAGTCCAACCTTAGATCTGTATTCAAAGCGCTTATGAATTATAACAATTTAAGTTTAGTGCACTTTCACGTCTATGCACAAAAAGACGGGATGTCACTTGAGGAGCTTGTCTAAAGTTTGAATAAACTGTTCTAACATGAATTAAATGTTGTTATTAATAACATTAATTGTGCTTTCTGGTTGATGATAGTTCAGACTTTTCTAAAGCAAGTAGAGTGTAATTGTACAAACCACCTGCAGCTCGCAACTGTCAAATCTTTATTGGTTTTATCAAGTAAACTTAAGCATCACAGTAATGCATTGAAACACTTGCTGGACTGTGAGCAGCTCTTCAATCATTTAGACAAATCAGACTTTAAATTGATCACAGGGCAGTGAACAACGCTTTTCCATAACCTCAATAACTACAGAGCTTTCACACACGAGGTTTATCTAATGAATAATTCTTTGTGAAATGTACGCCTTAAACATAAGCAAAGATCCATTTAATTGAGCGCTGCAATGTATTAACTTTGATAGAAATGTATGAAAATAAAATATCTGAATGCATAAAATGATCAACTGAACATTTAAAGTTTACAAAAAGTTCATAAATATTAAACGAATTAAGTTTGATATATTTACTAAGAAATTATAAAATATCCATGAACATGATTTTTAAATGATCATTTGGTTTAAAAAACGGATCTGTTTTTAACATAATATTAAACTATCAGGCTATTATAATCAATCATAAAGCTTTTGCAGATCAGATATGATGCTTCACAAAACACTGGTCTTATATATCATTTTCATAACATGTCACAGCTAATTATCTGTATCAATTATTAGTAATCCAGAAAATGATATCATTTGAAAGTGTAACAAAATTCCATTTTTCATCAAACATTCCGCTACCTAGAAACTGGTACTTAAATTATTTAGCAGACTCCTCCTTTAGTCATGTGAGTCAAGCAAATTACAAAAACGATTAGTCAGAATAACAATTTTGAACCCAGATCATTTATAGATAATATTGACAGAGAAACAAAGACATCTTCAGAAAGAATCACATACCAATGGCTTTCATTGGATCAACGAATCACCGCTTTTGAGCAATACAAACAAATTAATTATTTTCATATTAACATATAGACAAAATAATATTTTAATCATTCAAACAACCATATACTGAATGAATCAAAAATTAAAACAAACCAGTGATTTTTGAAAGTAAATTTAATATTTATAACTAAATCTTTTAATATTTTATATGAATCCACTTGTATTAATAGCAGATTGTATTTAAAACATCAATTTAGATATGTATTCAAAGTGAATATTAATTATAATATTTAAATTTAGTGCACATATATCCCATACACACAACAATATATGTCATTAATTTTTTTGAATAAAACATATATATGTATAATATTATTATTTAATGTTGTGCTACAAATAATGCATTATAGTATAGGTCACTATGTGTGTATATATATATTAGATGTCAATATGTAGAGCGTGTGATATATACTGAGAACAGTGTGTGTGTGTATATATATACATATGTGTGTGGTATATATATATATGCCAGATATACGCTGTGTAATCATGTATATATACGCAGTGTGTGTGTATTGAATGTGTGTGTGTGCAGCGACAAGCATGTGTGTGTGTGTGCTTCAAGTATAATATGTGTGAAGTGCATATATATATTCAGAACGTGTGTAATATCTACACCAATAATAAATGTGTGTGTATAGTAAATATATACAGAATATTCAGTAAACATATATATATGTGTGTGTGTGTATATATATATAAAACATATATATATATATGTGTGATAAACGATGTGTGTGTGTGTTTGTATAAATATATATTACTGTATTAATATATTATATATATATGTGTGTGTGTAAATATATATATATATATATATGTGTGTGTGTGTGTGTGTGTATATATATATATTTTATATATATATATATATATATATATGTGTGTGTGTGTGTGTGTATGTGTATATGTGTGTGTGTGTGTGTATATGTGTGTGTGTATATATATATATATATATATATATATATGTGTGTGTGTGTATATATATATATATGTGTGTGTGTGTGTGTGTATATATATATATGTGTGTGTGTGTGTATATATGTGTGTGTGTGTGTGATGTATATATATATATATATATATGTGTGTGTGTATATGTGTATATGAGATACAATATGTGTATATATATGTATATGTGTGTGTGTGTATATATATATATATATATATACACAAAAATATGTGTGTGTGTAAAGTGTGTATAATATGAAGTCTTAGTGTGTGTGTAATATGTTTATATATATATATAAATAATGTGTGTGTGATATATTTACAGTAAGAAATGTATAAAATATCAAAACATGATATACATAATATCCAAATTTTCATAAAAACAAAATTATAACTGAAAATATAAAATGTTATTGCTCATATAAATAATACAATAATTATAAGCTATAAATTATATATGTTTAAAATTAAGATGCAATTATGATTAAATAATGAGCATGATCTTTATAACACTACACTAGCAGACACCACACGTCATCTATGCTATAATGTTGTATATGGTGCTAAATGCAATGCAGCAACATGTATATTTTTATTTCTGTAAAATGAAAATACCTTTCCATGAAAATCCGAGCAATCAGTGTGGACGGCCCAAGAGCCAGACCCTGATGAAACCATGAACACACAGAAGACTAACAGAGATCCAGAAAACTAAACTAAGTGAAACAATGCAGTACATACGCATGGGAAAGCCACTGGACCAGTGATCACTTCACAGAAATACAGAGAGACAGAGGAAGCCAGACGATCAGAGCCGTGGGACGCTCAAGACATACAGAGACTACTCAGGAAGACTGAGAGAGAAAAAACAAATATTCATTGACATCATAATGAATAGATGCTTACCAGCTAGTCATATTACAGTCACATTAAATATATTAACCGAACTGAAAAAAGCTTACATAAATTACAAAAGAAATGACTACATAGAAAGGGCATATATATGAACACAAAACACACATAGTGTGTTTGTTTAATATGAGATATAATAATATTTGAAAAATATATATATATGCTTTATTGATATGTTGTACATAATATTGAAAATATATGGAAAATCTCTGTGCAAAAAAATCTAAATATTGAGAAAATCATCTTTAAAGTGTTCAAATGAAGTTCTTAGCAATGCATATTAGTAATCAAAAATTATGTTTTGATATATTTACTGTAGGAAATTAACAAAATGTCTTCATGGAACATGATCTTTACTTAATATCCTAATGAATTTTGGCATAACATAAAAATGTATAATTTTGACCCATACATGGCTATTGCTACAAATAAACCTGTGCTGCTCATAACTGCTTTTGTGCTCCAGGGTCACGCATCTTTAATACTACTTGAGTTATAGGCATGCAAACTTTAGAGAAAAACATGAAAAGTGCCGTTTCCCCATTTTTGAATGGATGGTCACCATTAGCACATAGTCAAGGTCAAAGTGTATTTCTATAGCACCTTAAAAGAACACGAATGTTGAGCAAAGTGCTTCACAAGCAGAGCATAATACACACATAGAGTGAACAGATTTCACTAATCTGAGTATAAATAACATTGTGATGCTGTCGTCTTTCTGAAGGCATTTTTAACCACTTGTAATTTGACTCTGAATCTCAGGTGAAAATGACCAATTTAACCCCCCCTCTACAAAATAGCAGATTACTTAGTAGATATGAATGCATGACATTTAATATTTTGGGTTTCATCACTTAAAAATTGGTTGAGTTGACACGGAACGACCCACCTGTTGTGTGTTTTGGAGCCGGGTAAAGGGAAAAAGCAAAGCGCCAGGGTGGTCAGAACCGTTTCCATAGTGTTGGTCAGAGTCCGGCTGCAGCAGAACCAGGTGAACCATGAACACAGCTGACAGAAATACTGAGAACACACAGCAGAACCGAGTCAAACCAGCACACAAGCATTCAAACTAATGTTTGTGTATCTGCATAATATCATATAAGATTTAAATCTGCTGAAAATGTGTTCATCCTCAGATCATCCGAGATGTAGATGAGTTTGTTTCTTCATCAGGTTTGGAGAAATGTGTCTCAGCAATGGATGTGAATGGGTGCCGTCAGAATGAGAGTCTGATAAAAACATCACAATAATCCACACCACTCCAGCTTTAATCCATTCCATGGATTATGGACTTTCATCAGCTGTTTGGACTCTCATTCTGACGGCACCCATTCACATCCATTGCTGAGACACTGATGCAATGCTACATTTCTCCAAACCTGATGAAGAAACAAACTCATCTACATCTTGGACAGTGCATTTTTCAGCCAGCTTTCATTTGTGGGTGAACTATTCCTTTAAGATAGTCGTCTTACTGTCCATTTGGCCACATCTGGACCTTCCCACTGCAGGACGAGTTTGTACAGCTTCACGTCGGCATACGCAGCCAGCAGCGCCTGGAAAACACGCGGCACAAACACCTGCAGGAACCGGTATTCATGTTAGAGAACAATCACACCTGCTGTGCTGTCTGTATCATACACCGAAGTCTTACCAATAAATAAACGGTGTCATAATTGATCAGATGCAGGAGTTTGTACATCAGAGCGAACAGGAGAGGATACGAATATCCCCGGATGCCTTCCTTCCATTCCCACGTCTCATAGCCGTAAGTGAGACATATGTTAAGGATCTCATTTGCACATTTTCCCAGAGTATTATATTGAAAGTAAACCGTGCGTAAACGAGGATATCTGAAGACCATTCGATGGGCGATCTCCAGCGACTGCCAGTACTCATCCGGGACGAAGCTGGACTGGACCAGGACACAGTTGAGCAGGCGGTATACGACCGAGAAAACAGTGATGCTGACGCCAAACAGTCCTGCAGAAATCACAGTCAGCACACATTTATCATCTGTGCATGTATAGATATAGTAGTGATTCATGTGCTTTAATGGCTGATGGCAAAATCACCAAAGCAAGGTGGCTTATGACTAATATAAATATTCATTAAATTCACCATATTCTCATTAATGGCATATTAAATTCACCATATTCTCATTAATGGAATATTAAATTCACCATATTCTCATTAATAGCATATTAAATTCACCATATTCTCATTAATGGCTTATTAAATTCACCATATTCTCATTAATGGCATATTAAATTCACCATATTCTCATTAATGGCTTATTCAATTCACCATATTCTCATTAATAGCATATTCAATTCGCCATATTCTCATTAATAGCATATTATATTAACCATATTCTCATTAATAGCATATTACATTCACCATATTCTCATTAATAGCATATTCAATTCACCATATTCTCATTAATAGCATATTATATTAACCATATTCTCATTAATGGCATATTAAATTCACCATATTCTCATTAATAGCATATTAAATTCACCATATTCTCATTAATGGCATATTAAATTCACCATATTCTCATTAATGGAATATTAAATTCACCATATTCTCATTAATAGCATATTAAATTCAATTATATTCTCATTAATGGAATATTAAATTCACCATATATTCTCATTAATAGGCATATTAAATTCACCATATTCTCATTAATGGCTTATTAATTCACCATATTCTCATTAATGGAATATTAAATTCACCATATTCTCATTAATAGCATATTACATTCACCATATTCTCATTAATAGCATATTCAATTCACCATATTCTCATTAATAGCATATTATATTAACCATATTCTCATTAATGGCATATATTAAATTCACCATATTCTCATTAATAGCATATTAAATTCACCATATTCTCATTAATGGTATATTAAATTCACCATTTTCTCATTAATGGCATATTAAATTAATTATATTCTCATTAATAGCATATATATTCTCATTAATAGCATATTAAATTCACCATATTCTCATTAATAGTATATTAAATTCACCATATTCTCATTAATAGCTTATTCAATTTAATTATATTCTCATTAATAGCATATTCAATTCACCATATTCTCATTAATAGCATATTCAATTCACCATATTCTCATTAATAGCATATTATATTGACCATATTCTCATTAATAGCTTATTCAATTCACCATATTCTCATTAATAGCATATTAAATTCACCATATTCTCATTAATAGCATATTAAATTCACCATATTCTCATTAATAGCTTATTCAATTCACCATATTCTCATTAATAGCATATTCAATTCACCATATTCTCATTAATAGCTTATTAAATTCACCATATTCTCATTAATAGCTTATTCAATTCACCATATTCTCATTAATAGCATATTATATTAACCATATTCTCATTAATAGCATATTCAATTCGCCATATTCTCATTAATAGCTTATTAAATTCACCATATTCTCATTAATAGCTTATTCAATTCACCATATTCTCATTAATAGCATATTCAATTCACCATATTCTCATTAATGGCATATTAAATTCACCATATTCTCATTAATAGCGTATTAAATTCACCATATTCTCATTAATAGCGTATTAAATTCACCATATTCTCATTAATAGCATATTCAATTCACCATATTCTCATTAATGGCTTATTAAATTCACCATATTCTCATTAATGGCATATTAAATTCACCATATTCTCATTAATGGCTTATTCAATTCACCATATTCTCATTAATAGCGTATTAAATTCCCCATATTGGCATATTCAATTCACCATATTCTCATTAATAGCATATTCAATTCACCATATTCTCATTAATGGCTTATTAAATTCACCATATTCTCATTAATGGCATATTCAATTCACCATATTCTCATTAATGGCATATTCAATTCACCATATTCTCATTAATGGCATATTAAATTCACCATATTCTCATTAATAGCATATTAAATTCACCATATTCTCATTAATGGCATATTAAATTCACCATATTCTCATTAATGGCATATTAAATTCACCATATTCTCATTAATAGGCATATTAAATTCACCATATTCTCATTAATGGCTTATTAAATTCACCATATTCTCATTAATGGCATATTAAATTCACCATATTCTCATTAATAGCATATTAAATTCACCATATTCTCATTAATGGCATATTAAATTCACCATATTCTCATTAATGGCATATTAAATTCACCATATTCTCATTAATAGCATATTAAATTCACCATATTCTCATTAATGGCATATTAAATTCACCATATTCTCATTAATGGCATATTAAATTCACCATATTCTCATTAATGGCATATTAAATTCACCATATTCTCATTAATGGCATATTAAATTCACCATATTCTCATTAATGGCCATTGCAACTAAGATAAACTATCATCATTGCTAACTACTTTTTAATACAAGTCAATGCAATTAAATATTTGATAAGTTTACGGTAATGAGAATTTATGGGGAAAATTGAATTAATTCTCATGAAAATAATTTAAAATGCAAAATAATAACAACAATAATAATTAAATGTTTTAATTAATTGTAGTATTTATTACAGTCTTTTGATTAAATGTAAGCTATTAAATTAAGTTCAAAAATATTAATACATTTGAAATCAATTTTTTAGCAGACTGAAATGAGAATTTAAAATCCACTTAATAGTCATAATAATGATGTCAGAATGCAAAAAACAAACAAACTAAATAGACCTTAATAATAAAAAATGCATTTATTTTTATATTTACAATTTTATTTATTGTCTCACGTCTATTGATTTTGGGTTAAATATGACCTAAACATGATATTTGTGAGCAGCACTGTCAATTTCATGATTAATATAATAATAATGCAAAGAAATATCTACACAAACTTGCTTAAGATCTTTACTTTTTATAACCTAATATTACATTACGCAAATAAATCTGAATATTCATGTAACTAGTAATACTAATTCGACTTTTTGTTAGTGTTGTTTAAAGGTTAATGAACACTACTTTCGTCTTCCCATTAAAGCGCATTGGTCTCGAGCGTAAGTGTAAAAGTGCCCGGATGAGAAGTCTCACGCAGTGTTTGAGGTGTTGTGATGTCCGTGCTGTACAGAATGGAGCTCCTCTTCCTCAGTCTCACTGATTCACACGAGGACTTGTTCTGCTTGAAGCGCTCTCGAATCTTCTCCATGTCTCCACGTCAGCCTCAGATGGGGTTTAAGCGTCAGCGTTTTATTTACGACTGTATGCGTTCATTTTGAGGCGCATTTACTGAGAGTTGCTGACCGCGAATTGGATTTGGAAACGGGGACTTATTTCCGTGTTTGGGTGGTGACGTCACGCGCGACCTCATGAATATGTAATAAGGACATAAAAAAACTGACGTTTAACGCTAAATATTTTATGTTTATAATAATTTTAAGGTCATTAAGATGTGTTTTGTGATTCGTGTAAATGGTCTCCGACGTATATTATAAATATATGTTGAAAAAAATTGAAATGCGAAAACGTGCGTCGCATTTGGCCTGCGCGAGTTGCCGTAGTCGCTAGTTCGTCCTTGTCTGCTTGTGTTGTAATGCATACTTTTCACACTACGCTGTTATAATAAACGACTGAAAACTTCAGGGTGAGTGAGGGAAATGTTAATTACAAAATTATGATATACAAGTGCGTATGACGTTCCTCGTTCATTAAGTGAATATCGTCGTCGGTCCATAACACACGATGCTATGCTGTAATAGTGCAGTGTACTTGATTTATGCATACTTAAAATTATCTAAACAACACAATATCTGATATACAAAATGCACTGACTCCAGAACAGGTTGGCAGTATCTCATAAGCTTTGTTTCTTCTTTTCTTTTCAGTGGGATGATTTGTGTCTTCATAACATCAGATCATGTTTAGAAGACGGGTTCCCTTTAATCAGATTGCAGTCGCTACTCTGGCTGGAGTGCTGGGAGGTGTGTATATATACAGACCTATGTTTGAGCCACCCAGAAAACCTCCATCTGCACCAGATCAAGACCTCAAGCCTGACCCAGAAGACCAGAGAGCGGAAACTACCCAACAAGCACAGCAAGATGCATCCGCAGCCCAAGACTAGTCTGAATGTGTCTGGGTTAAATGCTGCTTATTCCCATGAGCTTTGTTAATGGGGTTAATTAACACGGCAAATAAACAAAGATTCTACGCCATTCTATTCATTTATTTTAAAAAATATTAAATAAAAATGTTAAAAAATTGACATCAAAATTATTAATTTAAGCTGGCATCCTTTTAGAATCTGCAAGATGTGTATCATTTTTAAATGGTGTAAATAATCAAATAGTGTAAAATATACAAATAGTGTGAAAAATACAATAAAAAATGATTTGACATTTAAAAATTAAATTATTGAATTACGCTTGTATCATTTCAGTCAGATGTTTATCATTTACAAATAATACAAATGTTAAAATAAGTAATAGTAATACAATTTTAACAAAATGAAAATTGTTAAATTACATTGAAAATTATTTATCCTTGTAGAATCTGTAAGTTGTTTATTATTTAAAAAAACAATAAATAAAGAATAATAAAATAAATATATTTTCTATATATATATATATATAGTGCAAAATAAAAGGTTTTATTTACATAATATATCTACTGTATATTTATTATTATATATAAATACACACACAGTATATATTTTGAAAATATATACATGTATTTATATAATTATAAATTATACTATATATAAATATATTTCATATTTTTTAAATACATGCATGGGTGTGTATTTATATATACATAATAATATACACAGTACATACACAAACTATGTGAACAAAAACTTACTTTGGATGCGATTAATCGCGATTAATTGTTTGTTGACAGCACTAATATATATATATATGAAATATGAAAAAAATATTTACAAGCAAAATATGCATACAATTATACAAATAAAATGAATAAATATTTTCTCAACAGTGTCTTTATGATGCATGAATGCTCAAGAAGGTAACAGTATATTAAGAACCAAAGAGACTTTTCAACAGTAATTGTTTCTAACAATGTAAATGTTCATGTGCCTTTGACATTTTACCCCACCAGATGTCACTACACACACACACACACACACACACACACACACACTTACAGTGTTTAAAGAAGTTAAAAGCCCGTTGCGCGAGCGAGCTCATCCTACTACGGCGAAGGCTTAGCTCATGAATATTAATCACGCAACGTGACGTTCACCAGAAAGTCCTTTCCGATTGGCTATAAAGCCGGATCATTTGTATTATGGAGCCGAGTCTGGGCTCATAATAATAGTAATTACACTACTTGCGCGGTGGTCTCTCTCGGAAGGTCTCTAAGCAGCGTCAGCGCTACCTAATTAATATTAATGAGCTAAGCCATGGCCGCGTAGGATTGGCGCTGCGGCTGCACCGGAAGTGTTGCGTCACTGTATGTGGGTGTGGGAGCAACTTTAGGAAACAAAGTGTCCATCGCTTCAAAAGTCCCACACTTAAACTTCTCCTGTCTTCAGTCGGGTTGATATCTTCGAAAAAGAAAACCCAAAGAGATCAGCAGACGTTCATATCACTGACTTGGTAAGTGCGACTGGTATTGTAAAGGTTTTCACGACATAAAACTCTTCAAAAGGTGATGTTAACGCGTTTATTTAATTAAGACTTGCATTTTGGCGTAGTGTTTTCACGTATACATATTCAATGTGTAACTCTGACCGTATGCGTCTTATATGCATATTTATCTTACATATACTGTATATGTAGTGTAGTCATGCTAGTCATAATAATGTGTGTTTACTGATAAACAGCTGTTGTTCATGGGGTTGTGTATCTGAACACACACGTGGCTCAATCCTAGATTAGATCTATCCATCTCAATATAACCGTGTCCTGAATCTGATCAAAAAGGGGAAGTTACTTTTAAAAGCAATGCACTACAATGCGTTATTCCCTATAAAAAGTAACTAATTACCGTAGTTGTTGTTTATGGAACGTAATGCGGTACGTTACTTTTGCGTTACTTTATACATCTGTGCAGAGCTTGCTTGTTTGTTTTTAATATAAAAAGTTATTTTTACAAATGTAAATGCTCTTTCACACCAAAAGCCAAATGAATACACATCAGGATGAAGGAAATGTACTAATCACATGAAGAATATGACGAAGGAGAAGAAAGTTAAAAACTATTAAGCAATAACATAAATCAAACATAAATATCATTTTTGCTTATTAGTATGGCTGAATTGGATCATTGAAGGTCAGTAGCAATGACATTAATTAATAAAATGGGATTAAATACATACTTTTAATTAATCTTTTAACATATTTAATGATTGCAGATTTTTTATATAATATTCCGAGTTTGTTTGAGGAATACTGAATGTTTTTGTGCAGGTGAGATGAGTAAATAATATTCATATTTATTCTACAGTAAGATCATATTCACACATCACGCTTAAAGTTCTCTCACCAAGCGCTGTCAGTCAATACACCAGAAACAAAGTAACTGAAAAAGCAACTCAAGTAGTTATGTGTTACTTTACTAGTAATGCGTCCCCGACACTGGGAAGAAGTTACCTGTGAATTGACCAGCCTCACCTGCTTCACTCCCAGATCAGGTTACCTGTCGGGAATGTCTGGGATCTTTTCCCTTCTGAATGATCATATTTCTATTATTCTTTGCTTAACTGGGGAAATAGACATATGTTTGTGACTCAGACTTTATCTGTTCTTTCAATCGGTTTGCCACGAACACAATGGTCTTCTGAATTTGACACCCTTTGTTAAAGTTTTACTAAAATATGAGACTTCGAGGAACATTTCAACCCCCAAATATTAATGTGTTGTTGTCATTTTCTCACCTCACGTCATTCCAGACCCGTTTCTTCAGCAAAATATCCATGCAATTTATTTGATCAGGTGTCTTTAACATCAAACTTCAATAATGTTTGTTCTCTTAGGCTAATGATATTTAATATCACTTACATGAAACTTGAGACATATCTTAATGCACCATATTTAAATATCTGCAAATTTGAGAGTGCTTTTTAAAGCATTTCTTTTATATTGACTAGAATATCAGTCAGTTTCACATGCAAACTTGTCATATAACTTATAAAATACACACTTGTGCAGTATATTACGAGCTTCACAGCCCCGTTCACTTTCATTGCCTGCAAAGGAAAATAACATTCTGCAGATTTGTGATTTTTGTTGCATGGAAAACATTTCGTTTGTATAAAGAATTTTCCAAAAATCTCAGATCATTTAAATGGGCTTATAGGTTTAGAGAAAGCAAATGAGATGAACGTGTGTGTGTGTGTGTGTGTGTGTGTGTGTGTGTGTGTGTGTGTGTGTGTGTGTGTGTGTGTGTGTGTGTGTGTGTAAGTAGGGTCTTGGCAGGGCTTGGACTCAAGGGTCACATGACAGAATGCCAAGCGCACATGAGCACCAGCTGATTGTTATTAGATGAGCCTGATGTTAAATCTTATGGTCCACATCCTTCAGAAAGCCTTTATATAAGCTGTCAGTGTGAATGACAAAAATCACTCTGACGCTTTGATGTGAGTCGTTGTTTAGTTAATGAAGAATGTTTATGGCCCATTGGACAGTGATCTAATTTAACTTCTCTCCATTTGTCAGGATGAAATCTTAACAGTATATTTTGCATCACTATTGCTATGTCTTAAAGGAAAGCTTGGATGAGTTGATGCGTACCTCTCCCGTCTCAGTGCGTGCACTTAAACACTTGTCACCATACTTGTGTAACTACTCATGTAACCATCTTTAAATGGGGAGAACATGGAAGTGTTTGGTGGCTTCTAAATTCATCCCTGTTTGGATCCTAAGGAATGAATGGTGCTAAGCTAAAGGCTAGCATAGTGACGCCCGCGCTAGAGCGATTAAGTGCACGGTTTGAGACGGGAGAGGTACGTATCAACTCGTCTAAGTTGAGGAAAGAACATTCCTCAACTTAGATTCCTTTAAGCCCAAGACACACTGCACAATTTTATCAATCCTATAAGATCACTGCATGTCACACTGCGACGTGGATCTAATAAACTTGGCCACGGTGTGTGTGTGTGTGTGTGTGTGTGTGTGTGTGGACTGTACAATCACTGACACCTGTTGACTCGTAGGCTACGATGCACCTTTCCATAGAAGAATAAAACGTCATCAGCATGCGCTAGTATGAGCATAATAAATCACACTTTAGCAGTTGTAGTTTTTATGTGTGCTGAATAAAAGTGCAAGCAGCGAGAGAGGAAGGGATAAGAGCTTTTATGTTTTAGTGCATGTCGCGTTGATTTGATGTCGTATTTTTATTGGTTGGTCAGTAAATCGTAACCACAAACACACTGATGATGATGATCATGCTGTAGGCTATCTTTGGTCTCGAGACTTTGAACCGCTCTCACTATACGACACAGTATCAGAGATCACAGAAAGTGCCATGATTGTTTCACGATGCCAATCTTTCGTCTGTGTCTCGGGCTTTAGACATGTTCTCTTATCTTTCTCACATCAGGTCAAAGGTTATGAGGTTTTTAGGTCTGCACGGCAGTTTGGTCTTTCACACATACAGCTTGAGAATAGGGAAGCGGACGAAGAAAAAACCATGAGCTTGACTGTCGGTGTGAAATGCAGAAGCGCTCTGGAATCCGCTCGCGCTGGCGTGCCGCCCAGGGTGGTGCTCTGCTGGGAATGTGTGATAAAAGCCTGCGTCTTCATCAGGGCTGTTTTGGTTGGACGGGAAGCTGAACTCAAAGCTCAGGCATTTCGGAGAGCTCTTGCACAAGGCCGGTGATTGCTGAAGCACATCTCGCTGGAAGTGTAGATGTGTCTTTTCAAGATTTTATTCGTCACATACACAATTATACAGAATACAACCAGCAGTGAAATATAAGTCATGGCTCCATGGACAGTGCAATTATAAAATGTGCAGGACTGTAGACTTATAATATAATAATATAAGCAGAAATGCGTATATAGGGTATATGTGTGACTGAAGTGAAGGCATCAGCCGGTCTTCAGAAGTACACACCGTGTCAAATGACCATCAGATGATGCAGACGAACACTCACCGCTTGTGTCTAACTCTGGGATTGTGTTCATGCTTATATAGCGCATAAAGACAAGGTTGTTTTAGCAAATCGGTGCGCTTTCCGGAAAGCGAAAACTCTCTTTCTGAGCATCTAATTTTCCCGTAGCTGTAATAAACTTCATTATTTATGGAAAAAACATAAGTCACGATTAGGAGTTGCATGTCTTGAAAGGATCCTTGTGAGAATGTTGAGCAGATTTCAGTGTGATTGTTTACATGCACTGCACAACTAAGAAGATCAGCTGATGCATGCACTTCAAAACCATGCAAAACAGGTTCCAGTAGTGATAAACCAATGCATTGGCCAATATTTCTCCATTTTGAGGTTATATGATGCATTGGTTTTTAATATACCTGGATATGATCTTCTCATTAGTCCTTATTTATCTCAGTTGCTCGGTTCGTGGATTAATTTTGTGATAGCAAGTGTCTCATTGTAATTTCAGACTACTATTAATGGATAATACACATTTTTAAGTGCATATTATTATTTGCTTCCGTTGAAAATGTGTGGGTCTGTTTAATAACTTTGAAAGACGTCTCTTATACTCACCAAGACTGCTGTTATATGCTCATAAATACAGTAAAAATAATTACAATTTAAATAGCTCTTCTCTTTGTGAATCTGTTAAAATGTCATTTCTGTGATGCAGCTGTATTTTCAGCATCATTACTCCAGGTTTAAGCGTCACATGATCTTCAGAAATCATAATAATATGCTGATTTGCTGCTCAAGAAACATTTCTGATTATTATCAATGTTGAAAACAGTCGTACTGCTTCATATTTTTTGTGGAAACTGTGATGCATTTTATTTTTCAGGATTCACAGATGAATAGAAATTTCAAACAAGCAGCATTTTGTTTAAATAGAAATGGTCGGTAACATTATAAATGTCTTTACTGTGACTTCTGATCAATTTAATGCATCATTCTTTCCGACCCCAAATGTGTCATCAGTATCTGCATCAGCTATGGAAAATCATATTTTAGAAGACCACTAGACACGCTCATATGCATGCCGTTAGTTTGTTAAATGCATTTATAACTAGTTTGTGATTCGTTAGTTACATCATGACAAGTAGAAGTTTTGCTGTGTGTAGTGCAAGTCTTCTTGATAAATAGTTTCACTGAGCGTTTTCTCGAAGACTGATAATGAAGTGACTGATTTCATCTGTGATAAACACTGAAATGCATTCTGGGTAATCCTGTTGCTGAGACCAAAGCTCTCATGTCATTAGTAATATTTACTGCAATACTTGTAACTCTGTTGACTCTAGTTCAGCTGCGTAACCAGTAAAACTGTTGTTAAAATAGCTGTCAGGCCTATTTAGTATAGATAAATAAATAATATATATGTAAAATGATTTCTGATGGATCATGTGACACTGAAGACTTCAGCTTTGCATCACAAAAATAAATTGCAAAGCTAAAAATTAATTGCAAAGCATAAAAATGTCTAACCTGAATGCAATTGTAAGTCGCTTTGGATAAAAGCGTCTGCTAAATGCATAAATGTAAAATGTTAACATATATTCACAAAGAAAACAGATATTTTAAATTGTAAAGATATTTTTGATAAAAAATGCAGGTATATATATATATATACACATATACATAAGGTTTTTATATATTAGTGAGGGAGCTAATTATTTGATCCTATGCTGATTTTGTATGTTTGCCCACTGATAAAGAAATGATCAGTCTATAAATTTAAAGGCAGGTTTATTTGACAGTATTAAAAAAAATCCAGAAAAATGCTTTTAAAAAAAAGTTATAAATTGCTTTGCCTTTTAATGAGTGAAATAAATATTTGACCCTCTCCGAGTCATTAAGGTTTCGAGGCTGACGAACCTTCAGCTCCCTCCACAGATTATCTATTAGACTGGCTCGGCCACTCCAGGACCTTAATGTGCTTCTTCTTGAGCCAGTCCTTTGTTGCCTTGGCCGTGTGTTTTGGGTCATTGTCATGCTGGGATACCCCCCCACGACCCATTTTCAATGCCCTGGCGCTGACGGTACATCGTCCCTTTCATGCCGTTCACTTGTTGTGTCCCCTTAGCAGAAAAACACCCCCAAAGCTAATGTTTCCACCTCCATGTTTGACGGTGTTCTTGGGGTCATTCCTCCTCCTCCTGAGATTGACAGTTATTTAGTGTTTCTTCCATTTGTGTATATTCGCACCAACTGTTGTCACCTTCTCACCAAACTGCTTGGCGATGGTCTTGTGCAGGTCTACAATCTTGTCCCTGACATCCTTGGACAGCTCTTTGGTCTCGGTCATCGTGGAGAGTTGTAATCTGATTGATTGATTGATTGCTTCTGTGGACAGGTGTCTTTTATACAGGTAACACGCTGAGATTAGGAGCACGCCTTTTAAGAGAGCGCTCCTGTCCTAAGACAAGAACACATTTTGGTCTTCGGTTTTAGGACAACTTTGATGACAGGTTTTGATCCACTTCTAATGTTGACTAATCTATATATACTATTATATAATGTGTGTGTGTGTGTGTGTGTGTGTGTGTGTGTGTGTACACATCATATATATCTAGAGATGTTCCGATACCCTTTTTCCGATACCTAGGCTCAGGGTATTGGCCGATACAGATTACTGATCCGATACCTGCGGATGTATCTGGTTACACAGCTTTATGTACAAGTAGCCGGTATGAATTGATACAATTATTTTATGGTGTGCTTCACCATATATAGAGTCTGGCGAGTAAACACAAAAATATATAAAGTTTGGAAAATCTAAAAGTACACTCTTAACATCAGTCAGTCAAATATTATGATAATCAAGTATTATTTAATGATATAACTTTAGTAATTAGAATTAAAACTTGGCATGTATGAATGCACATTAATCATTTTAACTGAACTTAGGACTGGCTTTTTGGGTCATTCAGTGTTTCTGTAAAAAGAAGGACTATCAACAATACTGATAAGATAAGAAACATTATGAATTCTACTTAGAACAATATAAAACGCACTAATGATTAAGAGCTGCTGGCTTCATGAATATTAATCACGTTATCTGCATTGGCTTGAAATGATTTGCTGAAATCAAAACAGGACGATGATCGGTGAGCGCCGGCCAATGAGATTGCCAGTTCTTAAAATCTGAAGACTTCCAGACGAACTCCGTTATTTTGACAGGAAAATACAACAAAGAGTATAGTTTACATACCATACAGAACTGACTCTCTCTCTCTCTCTCTCTCTCTCTGCGTGTGAGGGAAAAAAGCAAAGCGACCGCGTCAAACTAGAGCTTACGGTACGTCAAATACAGCTGTGCTGCGCATCCATTCAGATGAACTGAAAAATAGCCCCGATCTCTTGATGGAGAGTGAAACTCTGATGCGGTCAGACTGATGAAAATATATCTGTGCTAAACTTATACACGGCCTCCAACTCTCACACACTGGTGAGTAATATCTGAGCACTTATTAGCCAGTGGCTAATATTAGACCTCATTTAGTCGCCCAGGGTGAAGATTTACTGGAAATGTGCAGTATGTTTATATTTTGTATTTCTTCTTCGCTGCTCTAAATAGTGGTTTCTTGTGGCAGCACAGTAGTACTACGTCCTGTGTTTGCATTCTGAGCAATGAAGAAGTGTTGATTTCCGATTTGCAGCATTAAGCAAAGCTAGCGGGCATAACTAACATTATAGGTCTCGTGTAAGAACATGGTATCGGAACGTGGGTTCAAGTACTCGCCGATACCGATGCCTGAATTTTTGTGGTATCGGAGGAATTTCTGATACTAGTATCGGAATCTGAACAATCGGAATCTGAACAACCCTGTATACACACACACACACACACGCGCACAAGCACACACACACACACACACACACACACACACATACATACATATACGCACATACACACACACACACATGCACATACACGCACATACACGCACAAGCACACACACGCACACACACACGCACACACACACACACACACACACATACATATACGCACATACACACACACACACACACACGCACATACACGCGCACACACACACACATACACACATACACATACACATACACACACACACATACATACACACACACACACACACACATATGCATATTGAGATGAGATGAGATTTTTCTCGAGATGAACTCGATCCGGGTGCTTGGGTCGATCCCAGATGTTAAGCTGCTTATGGTCAGGATGGTGTTTAAGGCTGTTGCGTGAAAGAATGTGGCCGTTTGTTTGAGTTTTTATGCTCTTTCTGCAGTCATATGATCAGCTTTAATACGGTCTGAGAACCCAGCCATCGACAGACGCTTTCCTCTCCCTGATTCGGAGAACGTGTCAAGACAAGATGTGTATGAAAGACGAGATGCAGGTTAAACTTGCACATAACCTCATCTCAGAAAGGAAGAGCCTTCATCGAGGAACTTTTAATCTTCAGGGCTTAACCTCCTTTTGCATAACTTTGTGAGACCGGATTACAAAACGCTGACTTCTTCACAATATGAGAGCAAAAACAAAAAAAGAAACATGGTGGTGACTTAACAAGCTCTTGTCACGGAATGTCTTAAAATAATACAAGCATTACAATATTAACAGATAAAAATAGAGCATGACAGCATTTTAAAGCCTACTATGACTGATAATGATTGTCTCTAGTGCAACCTCTGAGTTAAATATAGGTTATGAAACACTGATGAATGTCTCTGTATTGTAGTCTTAAGAAACTTGTGAGTGGAAATAAACGCCATTGTGTCGATGCATGAAAGCTGTTTCCTCATTTAGGGTCCAGGATTTATGGACTCCGTGATCAATAAAATAAACGAGGTTTCAGAAGCATATTTACTCTTCTGGAATAGAAATGCAACACTTCAGCTGTAGTCTCAAATTCTTCTTTTTGTTTCCTGTTACTGAATCAGCGCTATTGCATCAATCCTGTCTTTCGTCATTTGAACTGAAATGCTTTAGAAAATGATGGATTGTATCGGGTTCATTTTGGGTTGTTCTTTAAACCTTGTTAATTATCCTGCCATGCTAATGCTATGGAAGTTAATTTGTGAAAGATAGTTTCATGTCGACTTGTGCTTCTTGAGTTAGTGTTTGTTTGTAAGCGTTCATGAATGTTTGTGTCAGGGTTATTATTATTAACTTAAACTACAAAAATATTCATCATGACTTGAAACAAAAATGAGAAATGCTGTCTTGGCAGCTTGCTGAAATAAAATAAGTTAACGTTTTTGATTATTTTATTTCAGCTAAAGTTTGTTTTGTTTAAGTTAAAGTGCTAAAATAAACTAAAACTGTATAGACATGTAAAAAACAATATGATTAGTACAATATTAATATTAAAATGAAAAGCCATCACAGGATTTTTAAAGAAAGAAAGAAAAAGTAATGTAATAACAAATCAATAAACGTTATTTGAAGCTTCTTATCCAACAGTTTATCTCTTGACATTCTGTGTTTTTCCTAATTTCCATACAATTCGTTTTTTATACCATGGAGTAAAAAAATAAAATGTAATTGCAACTTTTTATCTCAATTAGTGTCTCGATTCAGACATTTTTATAAACGTTTTTAGAACTTTGAGATAAAAAGTTGCAATTATGTTTTTAGTTTGTATACTCCAAGGCCAAAAACAACAACAGAATTGTGTGAGATGATCTCTAAATTCAGAGAGTGAGGATAAAAACGGGAATTACGAGATATAAACTCGAAATTAGAAGAAAAAAAAGTCTGAATTTTTTGGGAAATTTTGTAATTTTAACTTTTTCTTCTCAGAATTGCATGAGAAGTCACCCCTCCACCTCCATTGGTGTTAACAAGCTTCTATAGAAATCAACGCTATGATAGTATATGACTGACCCTGATAACAGCTTTGTGTTCGCTCCTCACAGGTGCTCGTTCAGTATGTCTGATGGGGACTATGATTACCTCATCAAGTTCCTCGCGCTCGGGGACTCTGGGGTGGGAAAGACCAGCTTTCTGTATCAGTACACAGACGGCAAATTCAACTCCAAATTCATCACCACGGTGGGAATAGACTTCAGAGAGAAACGAGTGGTGAGTGTTTTTAATACTGGCACTAAAACGACAAGCATTCATGAATTAGATTGCTATTTTCCATTCGGCAGAAATCCATGCATTGGTTTTTATTAGTGATCGACCGATATTGATTTTTTTATAACCAATAAAAAATACCGATACCAATTATTTGTACGTTTATGTAACCGATATTCAGAACCGATATTTATTTACTGTTATAAAGTAGATAAATAACAGAGTGAAGCTTTGGTTTTTCCTTCTTTCAGTCGTCTTAACAACAACAAAAACTGTTGAAAATTAACATTCTTTCATGTAAAATATAATCTTCAAATTACAACAATAAAACATTTTATTTATAAAAAGCATCATCAGCAACACTGATATTAACAATAAGCAAAATAATGTTTTCAAATGGAGAAAATAAAGGACAGAAGTCATATCAACTTCATTTTAAACTACAGTTTTAGGTTTAAACGCTGTTTAATAGACTAAAGAGTGAAGAATAATTCACTGAATAATATTCTCTGGAATATTGAAATAAGCTATAACAAACAAAACATCGTATTTTATTGCATTTCATAACTGTTTTATCAGAATTATTAAAATGTTTTTGTCTAAATTATGAAAACTGCTGACAGCGGTTTATCTATTTACACAGAACTATACTCAAACTGATCGCTTGCGGAGATAATAAACCATTAATTTAGATAGAGATGTATTTATTTAGATGTTTATTGGTGAAATAATGGTTCTATAGTAAATGTTAATATAATTTAGTGTTTCAAACAAGTGAATCTTGTATAAAGTTACATGCTCCAGGTGTGTGTGTGTGTCCACTGCTCCAGGTGTGTGTGTGTGTGTGTGTGTGTGTCCACTGCTCCAGGTGTGTGTGTGTGTGTGTGTGTGTGTGTCCACTGCTCCAGGTGTGTGTGTGTGTGTGTGTGTGTCCACTGCTCCAGGTGTGTGTGTGTGTGTGTGTCCACTGCTCCAGGTGTGTGTGTGTGTGTGTGTGTGTGTGTGTGTGTGTGTGTGTGTGTGTGTGTCCACTGCTCCAGGTGTGTGTGTGTGTGTGTCCACTGCTCCAGGTGTGTGTGTGTGTGTGTGTGATAAAATCCCATGGTCTGTTTAGCTTGGTTTGTGTCCACTGCTCCAGAGGTGAGCAGTCATTCATGTGTGTATATAAATGTGAAAAAAAAAATCGGTTATTGTTTTTTCAAAACCGATATCCGATTATGGTAAAATGCTAAAATATCGGTAAACCGATATATCGGTCGATCTCTAGTTTTTAAATGCTGGCATGTATTAGTGAGTGTTACACTGTGCTGGAGTATTATTAGTGCTGTTCTCACAGTCTCCTTGGTTCAGATGCTTCCTGCTTGATTGAGTCCCGCTCAGGGTTTACCGGACTGTAAAATCCCATGGTCCTGTTTAGCTTGGTTTGAAACTTGCCCAGAGGTCAAGAGCAGTCATTCATGTGTAGATCACCGCCTCAGATGAAGGAGAGATAACACGCATTCATCTGAACACGGTCATGAATACTAGATGCAGGAACAACACGTGCAGAACGCTGCGTCTCTGAAAGCAAACAGACTCGCACGGGGTAATTATGCTTTTCCTGAATGCAATTGGATGCCTAAGGCGGATTAATTTGTTGGGAACGTGCTTCAGCACGAGAGAGTCGACATAATGCACATAATACACTGCTTACAATACCTCTGATTGACTATAGATGGATAGATAGATACTCAGATAGATAGATATTCAAATAGACAGACAGACAGATGGATATATAATCATATATATAGATCGATATTCAAATAGACAGATTGTTTCAGATTCACTTTTGTACTTCATATTGTAATATTTGATCAGGATCTTTCACTCAGTTTGTTGATTTGTGTTCTTTGTCTCACACTGAATACTGTATAATAATAACAGTTCCTAAGGTAACAAAAACTGACTGAACATTTGCGTCGAGGAAACTGCATTGGCAGGTAGAGTTACGGAAGAGTGTGTGCGTGTGTGTGTTTGTGCGTGTGTGTGTTCTGTGCGTGTGTGTGTGTGCATGTGGGTTTGTGTGTGTGTGTGTGTGTGTGCATGTGTGTGCATGTGTATGTTTTGTGTGTGTGTTTTGTGTGTGTGTGTTCTCTGTGCGTATGTGTGTGTGTGTGCGAGCGTGTGTGTTCTGTGCGTGTGTGTGTGTGTGTGTGTTCTGTGTGCTTGTGTGTGTGTGTGTGTGTGTGTGTGTGTGCGTGTGTGCGTGTGTGCGTGTGTGTGCGTGTGTGTGCGTGTGTGTGTGTGTGTGTGTTCTGTGTGCATGTGTGTGTTCTGTGTGTGTGTGTGTGTGTGTGTGTGTGTCTGTGTGTGTGTGTGTGTGTGTGTGTGTGTGTGTGTGTGTGTGTGTGTGTTTTAGGGCACAGATGAATCCAGGATCACATGGCCTTACAGAGCAGGGCTCCCTCCTTAAGAACAAATACTTGAGCACTTAAGACAACAAACAAACGCTGATGTTTTAGAGTCACACAATCAAGAGTTGCTCGCAGCACTAATGAGACGCTTCCCGCTCAGTCATCAAGTGTGCATTACACGACTGTGTGAAAAGTAAATTCAGGTTTCCTGGAACTGCAGACCAAACCACCTTAGCAACCGCATAGCAACACCCTGGCAACCACCACAACAGTGTAACATTGTGGCGGCACGTTTTGCATGGGCAAACCTCAAAGCTATTCATTCCACTCGTCTGCAGTGAGTGTAAAGAGTCTGAGAAATATCTGCTTCTGTCCTGTAAGGTGTACAAATCCAGCGGTCCTGATGGGACGGTCGGGAGAGGACAGAGGATTCACATCCAGCTGTGGGACACGGCCGGTCAGGAGAGGTCAGACCAGCGCTGCTTTATAACAGTGCTCAAACAATTAATCACATCCAAAAGAAACGATTTTGTTTACATTTATGCATTTAGCTGACGCTTTTATCCAAAGTGACTTACAGTGCATTCAGGTTATACATTTGTACTGTCAGTATGTGTGTCTGGGAATCGAACCCACAACCTATGTGCTGCTGACGCAATGCTCTACCACTGAGCCACAGGAACACATTTACATGATGTGTGTGCACTGTGTATATTTATTATGCATATAAAAATACACACAGAAAAATATTATGTTTATATTATATTAAATTATAGAATGTAAATATTTTCAAAATATATATACTGTATGTGTGTATTTACACAGGCACAATAAGTATACACAGCACACACACACACACACACATGTAAACAATAACGTTCATATTGATGTTATATTGTTTATATAATATTCCTGTGGCTCAGCGGTAGAGCATTGTGTTAGCAGCGCAAAGGTTGTGGGTTCGATTCCCAGGGAACACACAGTACATGTATAAGCTGAATGCTCTGTAAGTCTCTTTGGATAAAAGCGTCTGCTAAATGCATAAATGTAAATATTGTTTGACAGCACTGCTCTATAACATGCTGAGATGAGTCTGAGAGTCTTCGTGTGACGGTTTCTCTGGTTTCTCTGAATGCAGGTTTCGGAGTTTGACCACCGCGTTCTTCCGGGACGCCATGGGCTTCCTGTTGCTCTTTGACCTCACTAACGAGCAGAGCTTCCTTAACGTGCGGAACTGGATGAGTACGTGCACACCGCAGATCTACTTCTGTTTCAGTACAGTACTATATTATTAGAGTTCCTCTGTTTACTCCTTTAATGAGCCGCTCTCGTTTTCTTCAGGAATGAAGTGTTTTTGTTCTTGGCACAAATTCTCCTCCCATCGTTTTATTATTAACTATCAGTTTAGAGTGGTTGCCCATATTATTATAATAATAATAATGATAGTTTTTTATATTACATTTTGTACATCTGCTACGAGAACTAAATTTAAATTTTTAAATTTGCATTTGTTTATTAATTTTATATTTTCGTAGCAGCTTAGAGTATTTTTCCAAGTAATACTAATAATCTTTAGGTATTTTTTTTAATCTAATATTATTTCAATTATTTTTTAACTAGCAGCTTAGCGTGGTTGCAATTAATAATAATAATAATAAAATTGTTTTAAAATAACAATTATTTAATATTAAATTGTATTAATAGTTTTTTAAACTATCAACTTAGAGTGGTTGCCCATACTATAATAATAATAATACATTTCTTTTAAAATAATAATTATTTAATAATATATATTTTTATTAATAGCGTTTTCAACTATTGACTTGGAGTGGTTGCTCAAATTATAATTATTATTATTATTTTTGTCATTTATTACATTTGATTTTTTACAACAGGTTACCTATCATCTACTACTAGAACTAAAGCAAAATGAAAATATTTTTAAAACGTGTTTTTTATTAATTTAATCTTTACCTAGCAGCTTGGAGTGATTGCCCAAAAGTTGTTGATGTTGTAGATTTCCATCTTCTACAACTACTACTAATAATACATTAAATATTTAATATTATTGTATTAATTTATATGTGTAACTAGCAGTTTAGAGTGGTTGTCTTATCAAAAAAATTATGAATAATAATTAAATGACTTTTTCCTACTTTTATTTTCAATTAATAAATACATTTTATACTTTTTATTTTTTTTATAAAGCAGTTTGGAGTGGTTGCCCAGCTAAAAAATCATATTAACAACAATTCAAATTATTATTAATAAATAGACCGCTCTGAGCTGCTTGTTGTTGTTACACTATCATGAATAATCGTTACAATAATGCGATTGAATGTTGAACCAACCGATCTGGAGGACCACACGGGTGAGAAACCAGACTCGTGCTGTTTCTGTGTGTGACAGAAACACCTCACTATACATTCAAAGCGCTCGTTGTTTGAGCAGCTTATTACACGTTAGTTGTGATGTCATCACGTGACAATGAATTAGCTAATTAGATTGTGCTGATATTAAAACAGGTGAGAACATTTCACGGATCGGGGGCATGCGCCACACGGATTTTTATTTAAAGACTTTTGCTTTACATGCTCATTTGTAGTTACTTTAAGATAAAGTATACAATTTTTATTACCTTGTATGTCCAAAAATTTTATTTTTCACAAAAACAAACATTTTACAAAAATCAAGATGGAATATATTTGGTCAAGATCCCAATATTGAAGACAATATTGGCTGATTAGACGGCAACGCTGACCTAAAATGCTAAATGTTTGCTCTCTCTCTCTCTCTCTCTCTCTCTTCTCTCTCTCTCTCTCTCTCTCTCTGCCTCTCTCTCTGCTCTCTCGCCTCTCTCGCCTCTCTCTCTCTCTCTGTGTGCCTCTCTCCTCTCTCTCTCTCTCTCTCTCTCTCTCTCTCTCTCTCTCTCTCTCTTCGCCTCCTCGCCTCTCTCCTCGCCTCTCTCGCTCTCTCTCCTCTCTCTCTCTCGCTCTCTGCCTCTCTCGCCTGTCTCCTCTCGCCTCTCTCTCTCGTCTCTGTCTCTCGCCTGTCTCTCTCTCGCCTCTCTCGCTCTCTCTCTCGCCTTCTGCTCTCTCTGTCTCTCTCTCTGTCTCTGCCGCCTCGCTCTCTCTCTCTCTCTCTCTCTCTCTGTCTCTCGCCTCTCTCTCTCTCTCTCTCTCTCTCCTCTCTCTCTTTCTCTCTCTCTCTCTTTCTCTCTCTCTCTTTCTCTCTCTCTCTCCTCTCTCTCTCTCCTCTCTCTCTCTTTCTCTCTCTCTCTCTCTCTCTCTCTCTCTCTCTCTCTCTCTCTCTCTTCACCGTTCACACATCTCAGACCTCAAATACATCAAATATTATCCTTTCAGACATCATTTTTGAAGTAAAGAAAATACTATACAAAACTTATGGAAACAACCCGTTCTTTATTTACCCTTGCAAGACCCCCCCTCTCTAATAAAACAGTTTCTCATCGGATCAAGCACATCTCACAGGTGACCTGTTTTAATCTCAAAGCGCTGAGTTGTCTCTGAAAGCTGAGGAGTTGTATATTTCGACGACACACAGGTTGCAGTGTAATGTCTCACGTGAGGTGATGAGCTGGAGTCGTTTCTGGGTGCGGGCGGCTCTGAGGGTGTTTGTTTTGAGGGCCGTGTCTGTAGCGTGTTTGCCTAAGATGAGGACAGCTCTCGTTAAATGTGACGCGTTCAGGTGACGGTATACCGAAAGGCTAATATTGACTGTGTTCATGTGTGTCTTCAGTTTAGACAAGCACTCACGTCTTTCTGTTTCTCAGTATGATTGCATGAATTTCCTTTGCTCAAATCACATGAATGATATGAAAGGTGCTCCTATCAAGCAGATCGACTGGTAAAACATCTGTAGGCATGTTTTATTGTATTGTCCGTAATGTTGACCGCTTGGTTCGAGTTCTCTTCAGCGTTCAGAGATTGCTGTGAATCGTTTGTTGAGTGATCCTCACATCTAAACTCATCCAGGTGTGTCTTTATACAATCACTGATCATAAATAGATGATTATCAGTATATTATAATGATTTCTGAAGATCATGTGACACTGAAGACTGGAGTAATGATGCTGAAAATACAGCTGCGCATCACAGAAATAAATTACATTTAATCATATATTCACATAGAAAACAGCTATTTGAAATTATACTTAATATTTAATTATAATATTAGTATTTTTACTGTGTTTTTATCAAATAAATGCCGGGTTGGTGAGCATATGAGACTTATTTCAAAACATTAAAAATGTTAATTCTAATCTTTTTCTAAACTTTCAATAATAATTGTTTTTGTTATACATTATTCAAGACTAAATACATTTTTAATTTTAAGAATTTTTTAGAAATGTTTTTAACTGCCAGGTTAGATTGATATCTATCTAATAATAATAATAATAATAATACATCTTCCAGCTAGCTGTGGTCTTGCATTATAAGAGCTTGTGTTGTGCTGAGTGTTCATGTGATCATATATCACACAGATGGGAAAAATCATGAACATAAAATCTTGTGCATGTAAGTTTGTTTATGAGGCTGATTCATTTCCCCTTCCTAGTGAGCTGTCTATGTAGGCAGGATTTTAAGGGCTCATTAACACTGCAAAGACTGTTCTGAAAATTGTTAGGCAGCAAAACAATGCTGTATTCTATCACATGCATCCTTCACAGATGCAATCCCACAATGCATTTCAAAAATCCCTCTAAGTGTTGGAGTAGTGGTTTGTGCTCTAATGCATGTCATTTTTCCTCTTTTCGTAGTGTCCCGTACTTTGAGACGAGTGCTGCGAGCGGCGAGAACGTGAGTCACGCCGTGGAGGTTCTGCTGGATCTGATCATGAAGCGCATGGAGAGATGTGTGGACAAATCCTGGATCCCCGACGGGATGGTTCGCACCAACGGCCACAGCACCAGCAGCCTGGCAGAGCCGCGTGACGGCGAGCAGAGCAAGTGCGGCTGCTAATGCCGTAAGAATCCTCTGATCCTCTTCATCTGCACTAGTACACACCGCGGGTGTCGAGGATCAGAGACCCTGCGCTGCGTTAACGTCACATCCTCACTTGGTTTTTCTCAGAATGGATGGACTAAAGCCTCCTAGATTCACGTCTTCACGTTTAGAGAGCACTTTACACCAAACCCTGCGTTAATGCATCAGATTGGATGTGTTTCAAGGGCTCGACTCACTCACTGTGTTTCACTGTTAGTGCACATCTGCTGTTAAAACTAGACGTGCATCAGTGCATTTCTCAGTGTTCATTTTCTAAATGAAAACCTCACTGAAAATCAAAAAAAAAAAAAATGCATGTTAAAAAAAATATTTTAAAAATATGTATTTATAGCACAACCTGTATCACTTTTTCCAAAAATGACTAAAATTAAGAAACGCATCATATGGACTTGAAGGTTAGTAATGATGAGAATCGTTTTTTCTGTAATCATTTGTGCTGTTGTCCCTCTCTAGTGGACCGATGGTGAAGAGCACTCTCTTCTTAATAAGTGTGAACACTTTTAAATGTGTCACTATGTTATCTGTAGTCATGTAGATGTCAGAGACTGTAGCTGTTACTGTATTCATATGTAGGTTAGTGGTTGATTTGTATTGTACATTCATCGGTTGTGGATTTTCTTGTCGCTGGTTCATGTAGATTTCCTGCCATTTCATTTAATCACGGGACTTGGAATGAGGTTTAGATGAAATATCCACATCTATACTGTAAATTAGGGTTCATATTTTTCAAAAATGGGTGCAAAATGCCAGTTCACGTCCTCTCTTTTACACTCCCTCCATTTCACAAAAACAAAGCAAACGAATTCTGAGTGAATGTTTGTAATCTGTGGACGTTTTACTGAATCATTTCCAAAGTGCCTGTAACACTGTATCATTGTCTTTTGTGCCAAATACTGAAACTCTATTTGAAAAAATAAATCTATTTTATTATTTATTACGATGTTGTCATGTGCACTTTTCAAGCTGTGTGTTGAAATGCTGATAATCTGCAGGCATGTCTGATGAAATCAGTCACACAAAAGATCCCGTCTGTGTGGTGCATGATTGCGTAACGCATGCATTGCCTTCTGTTCTCAGTTCAGCAATGCATTTACAATCTTTATCACCTCCATCTGAGAAAAAACATTCCTCAGTTTACCGGATTAATAATGTATTTACATTAAAGAACTGAAACATGAAGAAACACGTTAACCAGAGTAACTGATCATTTCTAGCACCATTTAATAATAGCGCTGCATTGTCACGTGGTACCTGTTACTTTTCTCATCACAGACACCGAATACGGCATATTCAAACTATTTTACAGGTTATTTGGGTTGATTTCAGTACTTTGCAATGAATATACTGAACATATTATAAACTTTAGTGTCCAAACACATGCTGAGGTTCAACAGAAACCCCCAGGCCTCCTTTCATGCTCGTCAGTGGAAAACAAGTTATTCAAATGAAGATATTTCTGCATGTTTATTTCATCTTTTTTATGATAATAGTCAGGCAGTTGTTATGAGTGAAGTTCAGATCCAGAAAGACTCTCACTTGACTTTTACACTGCTTGCAGAAACTCTGTTTACAGTCAAGCCCTTATATAAAGAATATCACACCTTAAATAATCAAACGGTGTAATCATCGTTAAGCTCTGTGACTAACATTCACATTGTTTAGATATGTTTTGAGAATAGTAGAGACAGTATAGGACTATATTTCAGTCCTTTATGAAGCTTGACAGATTTGGTCGGTGTGGTTATTTACTCATTAGTAAATATTAATATTTCTTTAACATCTCTAACTTGACCTCTGCGTTTATATAATTCAGTAAAACCGAATACAACAGTGCTCAGATCATTTATTGTAATAAAACAGAAATTACAAGTAACAGTTTCTTTATTGTATTGTTATCACCAAGTGCATTAATAATTATAAAAATACAAATTACAGAATTAAAATCACCATACGCATCTAACCTATACATAAAAATATATAAACCAAGTTTAAACTGTCTTTTTAAAATTGTAAAACAAGAAAATGCTCTTTTTGAATAGCTGACTAATTGACTAAAACGAACGGTCCTGATGCGTCGTCAAACACACTGTTGGATGCTGATGTAACGTCACGTTCCACCGCAACACCTTTAATAAACACAAGTCTTCAAATCATTATGCAGTCAATATGTATCATTGTAGTTGTAATTCTTTCAAGTCACATCCTACATTTTTTCTCTTATGTAAATATGTAAGATTACAGAACGGCATGTAATGTTGACTTCATAATGTCAGTCTTACCCTCGAGGTCATCTTTGAGCTGTTGAGCCGCCGTCCTCAGCTCCTTCACAACATGTGGAAACTCTTCCTCAATCTCCTCAAAATGTTTTAATGACAGGGAGAAAAGGCTGCAGGCGGACAGAGCGGAAACTGTGGCCAGCTGGCGTCCACCAAACAGGAAGCTGATCTCTGCAGAAACACAAGATGGTAAAACACGGACGTTTCAGAGATCGTCCCAGTGACCACCATTTATATAGAACTGTAGACCTTAGTATCTCTAATCTAATAACTAATCACTGGCTCTGGTGCCCTTCTGTACAGTACGTCTGAAATAATAATATTCAAATATAAATATATAGAGATTTGCATATTGGTGCTCTTTTCTATTGCCATCATTTGTGCGTCGCTTTGGGTAAAAGCATCTCCTAAATATAAATATATATGTGTCCCTGGAGCACAAAAGCAGTCTTCAGTCGCTGGGGTATATTTATAGCAATAGCCAAAAATACATTGTATGGGTCAGAATTATCAAAAAACATTTTATGCCAAAAATCATGTTCCATGAAGATATTTTGTACATTTCTTATCATAAATATATTAAAACTTCATTTTTGATTAGTAATATGCATTGCTAAGAACTTCATTTGAACACTTTAAAGATGATTTTCTCAATATTTCGATTTTTTTTGCACCCTCAGATTCCAGATTTTCAAATATTGTCCGATCATAACAAACCATACATCACTGGAAATATTATTTATTCAGTTTTCTAACGATGTATAAATCTCAATTTCGAAAAATGGACACTTAAGCCTGGTTTTGTGGTCCAGGGTCACAAATATAAAACTACCCAAATGACCGACACGTTTCAGAGAGAAGCTGTTGCACCACATCATATTGGATGTATTATATTTAATCTCTAATACACACACACACACACACTTCTACATGGAAATGCACTTATTAATGCTCACAAAACAATGACTTGTTCTTTTTGGACACAGCCTAGATTTGTCAGGTTAATGGTATCAAAAGAAAGAAGAACGGTTTTGTTAGTTTGATCATCATAATCATCAATATTTGATTTTTTCCCACACAACAATCTAATATTGTTCTGTTATCTCTTTCAGACAAATCCATCTCTAAATGGCACATCAAACAGTTCAAGAGCGGCCCAGACTTGGATCACGTTACATCATCACCTCCGAAGTGGTCTCCATCGCACAGCTCCGCTTGGAAAGACTCGTTCTTCACGAGCACATGTCCATGCTCGATGAAGAACATGTGGTTAGCTTTAGCGCCCTGATGAATGATGATGTCTTCTGTTAGGAATAACTCGTACTCCAACTTCACCAAGATTGCTTCGGTGAATTCCCGGTCATGCTTTATGAACATGGAGCCTTTGCTCACCAGGTTGGGACACATATCTGCCATAATATCCTTTCAAAGAGAAAACACGAGTTATATATATACACAGGTGCATCTCAATAAATTATAATGTTGTGGAAATTTCATTTATTTCAGTAATTCAACTCAAATTGTGAAACTTGTATTAAATAAATTCAATGCACACAGACTGAAGTAGTTTATCTTTGGTTCTTTTAATTGTGATGATTTTCATTTAACAAAACCTACCAATTCACATCTCAACAAATTAGAATACTTCATAAGACCAATAAAAACATGTTTAGTGAATTGTTGTCTTCTGGAAAGTCTGTTCATTTACTGTATATGTACTCAATACTTGGTAGAGGCTCATTTTGCTTTAATTACTTTAATTCGGCGTGGCATGGAGGTGATCAGTTTGTGGCACTGCTGAGGTGGTGTGAAGCCCAGGTTTCTTTGACAGCGGTCTTCAGCTCATCTGCATGTTTTGGTCTCTTGTTTCTCATTTTCCTCTTGACAATACTCCACAGATTCTCTATGTTCAGGTCTGGTGAGTTTGCTGGTCAGTCAAGCACACAACACATGGTCATTTAACCAGCTTCTGGTGCTTTTGGCAGTGTGGGCAGGAGCCAAATCCTGCTGGAAAATGAAATCAGCATCTTTAAAAAGCTGCTCAGCAGAAGGAAGCATGAAGTGCTCCAACATCTCTTGGTAAACGGGTGCAGTGATGTTGATAGACCAACACCAGCAGATGACATTGCACCCAAATCATTACAGACTGTGGAAACTTAACACTGGACTTCAAGCAACTTGTGCTCTGAGCTTCTCCACCCTTCCTCCAGACTCTAGGACCTTGGTTTCCAAATGAAATACAAAACTTGCTCTCATCTGAAAAGAGGACTTTGGACCACTGGGTAACAGTCCAGTTCTTCTTCTCTTAGTCCAGCTAAGACGCCTCTGATGACAACTGTATCCAAATTCCTCGACACGTCTGTGTGTGGTGCTCTTGATGCCTTGACCCCAGACTCAGTCCATTCCTTGTGAAGTTCACCCAAATTCTTGAATTGATTTTTCTTGACAATCCTCATAAGGCTGCGGTTCTCTCGGTTGGTTGTGCATCTTTTCTTCCACTCAACTTTCTGTTAACATGCTTGGATACAGCACTCTGTGAACAGCTTCTTTGGTAATGAATGTTTGTGTCTTACCCTCCTTGTGAAGGGTGTCAATGATTGTCTTCTGGACAACTGTCAGATCAGCAGTCTTCCCCATGATTGTGAACCAAACTGAGACCATTTTGAAGGCTCAGGAAACCTTTGCAGGTGTTTTGAGTTGATTAGCTGATTGGCATGTCACCATATTATAATTTGTTGAAATAGTGAATTGGTGGCTTTTTGTTAAATGTGAGCCAAAATCATCACAATTAAAAGAACCAAAGACTTAAACTACTTCAGTCTGTGTGCATTGAATTTATTTAATACACGAGTTTCACAATTTGAGTTGAGCTACTGAAATAAATGAACTTTTCCACGACATTATAATTTATTGAGATGCACCTGTATAAAAACAGATGATTTAGTTCTAACTCTGTCTTTCTAAACAGGACACTGATTGTCTCCAGTGTGAGCGTGACACTGAGGTACGTGTATGTTATCTGCACTGACCTTTGTTTATCTCTATGTTCATATGAATGCATTAGAAACCTTTCTCAGCCGTTTAGACACCAGCTCAAGGATGTTCTTCTTGTCATACTGCCACTTGTACTGGGCAGTGGTGCGTTGGCGCAGACCCCTCGGCAGCTTCTTGAACATTTTGGACGATTGCAGCTGGCAGATCTGTAATATTTATCATGTATCAAGTCATGTATTTATTAGTTGAATACATTTCAGCTTCACTTCAATCACTGAAGAGCACCTTTCTCTTGTATTCATTGCCAGTCGAAGACATGCCACCGACGGTTCCCATCAAGCAGGTGATAAGAGCAAAACACATACCATATCCAACCACCATGCTCACTACAGCCGTCCACCGTTCTCCGATAGCTGAAACACACAAGAGAATCGTTTGATCTCATTGAAACTACATTTGTGCATCTGATTCACGTGTGTTTGCTCATGCAAAACCTGATGCCACAGTGCTAGAGTGCCAGGGCATCTGTTGCTATTTTCTGTTCATAAGTTTGGTCACTTTGGGTTTAATACTTTGGGCCACGGGTTTTGAAAAATCTAATCCTGATGGTAAAAATGCTGCTTGCCTTAGCAAAAGCCACAATTACAGTTTTCACGAGTTGTGTTGCTGCACCAAAAAAACAACAAACGATCTTTTCTCAAAATTGCTTAATGTGGAAAGAATGCGTGATGTACGTGTTGGTGATTCAATTGATTTAGTTGAAATCCAAGCCAGTTGAGAGAAAGCTCTGAAGGAAGAATAGGAGTATTTTTGCCCGATCGTTAAATTCTGCAAAACATACAAGAAAATAGGAACACGTTTTAAACGTCGCATCAAGAAATGCCTGCATACGCAATACAAACGGAGACATACCTTGATATTCTCTTTCATGACCCAGCTGTGGGCGGGAAACTCCCCCAGTAGAGATATGAAGTACTGTACACATGTGTTCCAGTGCCAAACGAGGATTATCAACACGAACATGAAGAAAACACGGAAAAACCTCTTGGCTTCTTCCAGCTGAATGTCAGAGACCTAGAGTGACCGATAACACAGACCGTGTCAGAACAGAAGGTCTCATTAATACTACAAAAGATGATATCTACTGTACTGAACTATGAGATTGTCAAGAGTGAAGTCAAACATCCTTTCACTGAATACTTCAATATCTTCGAAAATCACAGACTGTCATCTATTTGAGGCTGTATGAGGTTCTTGAGCTGCTGAAGGGTTTTTGATATTTATTTAGAGGTTTTTCAGATCATTTGGTTTGGTTTCATTGATTTCTTAAATCATCAGATCATAGATGACTTTCAGAAAAAGTTTTCATATAACATCAGCCTGAAATTGTTATTCAATTCAATTTTAGTTATAGCACTTTATATTGTACATCGCTCTAATAATATTATCTTAAATTCCATGTCATAAGCACTTTTGCTTTTTAAGTTTCATAACAAAAGATGTCGTTGTTCTTCATTTGTTTTCTTATTTATCCTCCGGTGGGCAAAGGCGACTGGCAGGGGAAGGAAAATAATATTTCCATTGATAATTTCCTGCATAAACATGACCTGAAACTTACACTTTCCAACTCAAAGCAGAATCGGAGAAGCTTGGGCACACGGAGTAAACGGATCATACTGAAAATCCTGGCAAACATGAGTAACCGCACCAGCTTCGAAGCTATCAGCACATCAGTGTCAGCGTGATAAAAGTGCTCCTGTGGCAAATTAGACGTGCTTTCAATAAAGGATATTTACAATATAATCAGTGTGAGCGATATTAACTGTATTAATAAACTTACCACAATAACAATGATAATGTCAACCGGAAAGGCAGCCACTATATCAGGAGCAAACCAACTTTTGAAATAATCGTTTCTTATTAATTTTGGATCCAGGATGGCCTAGACAGAAAACACAAGACTGTGTTATATTCATTTTTTAAGAGTCAACACTATTTTAGAAAGGGAAAGCAATGCATTATTCGCTATTAAAAACAACGAGGACACATTCTTACCTGACCGTCGTCACTGAATATACCCATTCGAAAATTAAGGCCAACATCAAGGAAAAACATGATGTCGGAGAATACATTGAAGGCCACCCAGTATTGGTGTGCGTTACCTATTATATCATCAGAAAATGCCATGTCTAGAGGAATTGTTATTAGATTCACGAATGTTAAGATCACCATAAACATAAGATAGTAATGCCTGTAAGACAGAAAAAAGCAAAAGCATGTTTACAGATCACTGTGATGGCATTAATAAAACACTGACACTTTATTTATTTATATATGCAAATGATATGAATATGGTAATCATTTAGTAGCCTACCATAGTATCATTAGTAGCAATTGTAACATCTGGCCACATTAAGTTACATTATAAATGTATTAATTTAAATTGCAAAAGTGAAATGTATTATTTTATCCTAACATTATTTACAATTAAATTTAATTACGTTTATTAAAAATACAAACGTATTTAAATTTCAATTGTATTATTATATTACACCAATATGTGTTGAGTGTTCGCGTTATGTTATGAATCCTAACTGTTAATGAATCCTGACGGTTTTTTGACAGCCTGTTCACACGTCTAATTAGCATACATGTTCAATAATCTGGGTTTTATAAAGAAGTGAACAATGACGGTGTTATTATTTACCTGAGGCGACTCCGGGGGTGAATAATCCATCTGCGGGTCTCAACTTCCGCGTTGTCTTCGTTTTGCGCGACTTGCCATGCATTTTCGCTTCCTTCGGGATACACCGTTAACGTCAGCTTCCCTGTTAGGGCATCTTTAAGGCCCGAGAATCGTGTTTTTACCGGGCCACTTGAGCTATTTCCACTCATCTCGACCGAGCGACTCTTCAGCACACCGCAGATACGGTTATTTCGTTATATTCCTTATTTATGTTCAAATATTAGCGGATCCGCGCGTGACCGTTGAACGGCGATGACAATCTAGGTTTGAAATAATTAACAGTTAGGTAATTTTACTTCTTCATTTGTTCATTTGATTGGACCGATTAAAATGTTGCTGTATTTATGAAGAAATTGTAAAGACATGAAACTACATTAGTTTAAACTAGAAGAGACATCTGTGTGGACAGTTTTCACTCATTTAACCACAGACACGTAAGTAAAATGGTGATACACATTTTTTTTAATTATCCTAGGCCTAATATGTTTATTATTGTGTTTTAAAAAGTTATTTAATAAAACAAATTGAATGGAGTTTGAACATTTAGCCTAGTATTTACATACCCAGCCCCCCTCCCCCTCTCAGGTTAGCGCCATATTTAATTTCTGACTGGAATACAAACAAAACAAGCAAGACTGATTGTTCAGATGACGAAATGTCTTTCTAAAATGAACTTTTAGTAGATAAAATAAAACAGTTAATAAAACAATTTAAACAGTTTTGAAAGCTGTAAGTTGTGAAGTAGGTCATTCAGCACGTGTGTTGTAAAGACTTTGTCTATCCCTCAGTTGTTTTCGTGTTAGATTTAATATAGTATGGGTATCTTAAAAGATAAGAATCAATCAGAATCAATCCTGCTATAACGAGTTTGATAACTTAAAGCGGCAGACGTGTGTGCACTTTGAATAAATAGACATTAATATAGTTATCTTTATAGTAATAGTTATTGTGTGAATTGGCCTTAACGCTTTGAGCTAAAACAGTTATAACATGAGACAAGGTCTATTCTCCTTTTTTTCACACACACACACTTTTACTAACACACACACACACACACACACAACTTTATAAAAAAATTTATTACTCTAATTTTCTATAAAAATTATACACAACAAAACAAACACAAATTAATATACATAACAAATAATATAATATATATATACACACATTATAAAATAACTACACAGCTATAATATACACACAACACAATATAATATTTTTATACACACTTCACATATATACACACACACACACACACACACACACACACACACACACACACACACACACAAACACACACCACACACATATATATACAACACACACATACACATACACACACACACACACACACACACACACACACACACACACACACACACACACACACACACACACACACACACACACACACACACACACACACACACACACACACACACACACACACACACACACACACACACACACACACACACACACACACACACACACACACACACACACACACACACACACACACACACACACACACACACACACACACACACACACACACACACATCACACACACACGCATACCACACACACGCACACACACACACACACCACACACACACACACACACACACACACACACACACACACACAGGTCTATCAGATCCACTATTCTGTCATCTTCTGTAAGAGAAAGACAAACACCTTGTCAAAGCCTGACGCTAATATAGGCTCTTATATTTGAGTTTCTAAAGTGTTCTGCTCATGAATATGATCAATGATGCTGCATCTCCTCCACGCTGTTCTAGCCGAACGAATAATGCGGTAGTTTGTGCCACAGGGATCATTTGTCATTGTCAGTTTAAATACATCAGGAGTCATAACGGAAAACTCCCAATCCCAATAATCAATCATGACTGTGTAATGGTCTGTAATAGACAAATGAGAGCAGCCATCTGTTGAAAGACATCATGTGTAGAATTACACAATCATAATTTAACAATATTTTAATGGACCACATAACTGATTTTGTGATCACCGAACTTCACACCATTAGATACATTTATTTTATCCAAAGCAACTTACAAATGAGTTCAATGGAAGCAATCAAAATCAACAGCAATGATACGCAAGTGCTGTAACAAGTCTTAAGGCAGTACACGCAGCAAGGTTTTTCTTATTATATAATACATAAAAAAGAAATAGATGTGATAGAAAAAGAATAGAGTACGCCAGTGTTAAAGGCTTAGTGTTAAAGTTTTTTGCTTTTGTTTATTGTATAATTAATAAAAAATAAAAAATAGAATTTTTTTGTGTGATCTGTTCCTTTAAAGTATGTCAATAAATATGCATATCTGTAAAACATCTTGTGCAGGATGACTTTAATGCTGAGGTGTACTCATATTTGGAGGTTTGCTAAAATCATTAAACCTAAGGCATAAGGATTAGTCATGCTTTTCTTTGCAAACAAATACTTTTGGGTTGTAAATGTTTAGAGTAGCCAGTAGATGATGCCTTGAGCTGTTTTGTTGTGATGGAGAGCAGCTTTCTATCATATGATGCTTTTAAAGATCATTAATGATTAAAGATCATTATTTGGTGTAACAGAATATGTTGACATGCTTTAATGTTAAAAAAAACACAAATACTGTACATTATTGTAGGTCCTCTATGCCCCGCCTCTCTCAAACGCTTCATTTTCTACAAAGCCCCTCCTTCTGACAAGCACGGTCTGCTCTGATTGGCCAGCTGGCACAGTGCATTGTGATTGGCCGAACACCACGAGCCGCTTCGGAAATGTAACACTCCTTTCCATAATCGCGAGATTTAGCTATCAAAATGAAATTAAAGACAGTTAATAATGTCCTTAGTTTTATCATCAGTTCAAGCCGAGAGGAGAACAGAGTCACGTGACAGACACGGTGATGATGCTCGTATGTGCCGTGATTGACAGCTGACTGCACTGCTGATATGAACCATTCATAATGTTAGATGTTCAACATGATTCACTTGATACTGACCAACTTGATCTTTTCTCTATTTAGAATGATTTTGATTTCTCTTTATGTTGTTATTTATTTACCTATGTTATTGTTGTATATACTGTATATATATTGATGCTTTCTCTCAACATTCCTTTGAATTTGACAGCTGACTGCACTGTGATATGACCTCTCTCTCTCTCTCTCTCTCCCACTCTCTCTCTCTCTCTTCTCTCCTCTCTCTCTCTCTCTCCTCTCTCTCACTCTCTCTCTCTCTGTCCACTCTCTCACTCTCTCTCTCTGTCCTCTCTCACTCTCTCTCTCTCTCTCTCTCTCTGTCCTCTCTCTCTCAATTCAATTTCAATTTTCAATTTCAATTATGTGCTTTATTCATAAAAACTATACATTTGTATTGCAAAGCAATTGCAGGCTGCATCATAGTGACATTTGAATTAACAGAAATAAAAGTAATAATATAGTTAAACAAATATTTAAATATAAATATTTAGTGCAAAATGAATGACATTGTAAGTATGTAAAAAAATTAAATAAAGTACAGTATAAGGTTTATACAGGCAAAATATACATTTAAGTAATATAAAGGAGTAATATGTCATAATATAATCTACATGTGCTAACATCAGCTCACAGACATGTCTTCTCTGTACAGAGAGACACATATTGAGCAGCAAGCACAGCAGGTCTTGTGTTCTCCGAGCAGATACGCTTTCTCCTGGTCTGGAAGAGTTGTAAATGTGGGATGGATCTGCTGTATTTTGTCGTAGTACAGTCCGTATATCTGTGATTTGGAGCACTCTGTCTGTGCAGTGTGCCCATCTGATTCAGGTCACAGTGTGAACACAATCTGCCCGGGGCAGCCATGTTTGTCTGTGTCTGCCTCTATCATCAGCTTGTCCGCTGAGTCTGTATCGGTCAACGTGCTTCTGTTCTTATCTGACACTCAGATATTCTGCCATAATGTACTCTCTTTAGGGACAGATATTGCATTTTACTCTGTTGTTGAGTTTTTGCCAGTGAGTGATGTGTTTGATTTGTGCAGTGATCTGATTGTTCTGATGATTCAGAGCATCAGTAGATGTTAGTGAAGCATCAGGACTGAAGCTCTGGATCAGCTGAAACCTTGCTTTGCTCATCTCGGTATTGCAGTTTATAATGGTATGATTTTACTGAGCTTATGTAGAATTTAATTGCCCTTTGTATCTTAGTGAAGGATATTGCATTGTGCATGTTATTTGTTGTGTGCACTGTAATATATTTACAGAGTTCTGCATGCAGAGTAAATGTGTTTTTCCCATTTGGAGAGATCTTGACTTGGGTTTGTCAGTGGACACATGCCATAGAGTGCAATGGGCTCATTAGATTCTATTTTAGCCAAATTCTAATAGGTTTCATAGGACAGTTTATGGCGTAGAACTCTTTATCTATTTTATCTCTCTCTTGTTATTTCTCTCTGTTCTCTCTGTTCTCTCTCTTATCTTTTGTTCTGATGATCCTCTCTCTCTCTCTCTCTCTCTCTCTCTTATCTGTTTGATCTTGATTTGATATTGATCTCTCTGCTCTCTCTCTCTCTCTCTCTCTCTCTCTCTCTCTCTCTCTCTCTCTCTCTCTCTCTCTCTCTCTGACCATACCTTTAATGCTATTCCGTAGACAGAAAAGTACTAATTGGGAATGATTATGCAAAATAAACAAACATGGAAATGAATAACAATTAACAAAGACCTTGCGAGATGCATTAATTAGCATCAAGCTTGCAGATAAAGAAAAACTGAAAACAGCAATGGGGAATATTTTAACTCCAAAGATATGATTTAATTTAGCATTTAATTAAAACTCACGTAAAACATAGTATCACTACAACACGCTCTGTGGTTATGGTTTTGTCATATTAGTCATTTTAGACAAAAGCATCTACATAATGAATGCTATGTGCAAGCTGATTATTATTTTGTCTTGTTCAAACAGCGCACGGTTCACGCTGGACTGGAGTGAGGACAGAAGCAGTAATGAGCACGGTTTATCTCTGGAGTGACGGATGGATCTGGGATTTCATATCAGAGGTAGAGAACATGAAGTCGAGTGCTGATCTGATCTGAAAGACAGCAGGTTCACGCCGCTGCCTTCACGCACTTAGAATATAAAACACAACCCGCATCCACAGCGACTCAAAAACACATTCAACTTTAATCCAGCATGTGTTTATTATGTGTCTGCATGATGTGTATGATTTCCTGAAATAAACACATATGATATGCTCTAAACAACATCAGTGGTCATATAAAATGCATACGCTGTTTCACATAAATATGTCGCATTATGCAAGTATAATGAGTTAAATGGCATTTCATGTTGACTTTATAGTGATGGAAGAAACAAAGCTTTTTGATTTAATAGAACCAGTTTATTGCACAATTATTTTTCGAATCATTTGAAATGCCACACAAACAAAAAATCAGCTCAAACATGCATAAAAACATGTTTTACAAACCAACTGCGAAAGTGTAATCGGTTAAATGCAATACTGTTAAATAAGAAGTGTTCATATAATGTTATTTATTTGATTAAATTGTGCTTATTTTGGTTGTTTTATGGAGATCGTGGTTTATTAGGACAACAAGAACTACAACTCTTCATTTTTAATATACACATGTGTCATTACAATCCGAGATTAGCTAAAAACGAAATGGTTCATGGGCCATCGCCACATAGTTATGAATAGAAACGGTTATGATGTAACGAAGATTTAAATAACGTGACTTTGGCAGTTAAATACACTCTTAATTGCTCGCTCTAACGATTGGTTTCAAACCTTCATAAAGCAATATTTCACTACGTAAAGGTTATTGTCTCTGACTATAAAGTTTTGATGCAGGAGTATAGACTTTTGAATGCTGTGTATTATCCAGGCATCTCTAATACCTTAAACTCTGTGTGTACAGCAGCGTGTGATTGCATTTGTAGCCTGTTTTGTTTAGATGACCTTGCTGGAGACGGATAGGAAATTATTGAACTCTGTTGGAAATCAAATCAAGGACAGCTGCCTGGCTGCACCTCCAGCTGATAACACGCAGTCAGTGTGACACCAACGTTACACAAATATAAGCGGTGCTGCAGTGGTCTGATAAAATTGTATCAACTAATTGCATGACTGGTAATAGAAAATAATCTTATGTTGAAATTGTTTAGCATGTCATATAAGATATATACATTCGGTTCTTGTCCAGACTGTGAGATTGTGTTTTTTTATTACATCAATACATGCTTCATCCATACATCTCTATCTGAGTTTAGACAACATTTCCTCTTAAATGTATATTTATGCATCTGGTTTACTCTGTTTATAAATGGCTTTAAATGTTGACATTTTATATTCTGTATGTGTTATATCTCTCTATATTAGCGTAGACTGACAAACATTTCCATAATGTTGCTCTTTAAGGAAGAAGTTCACTTGAATATATTTACTCAACGCCATGCAAAACCTGTACGACCTTTCCAGCACTGACAAAAGTATCTTGATTTTTGAGTGCAGCTGACAAGAATCCTATAACTAAAGTGTCTGATTTAACCAAGAAAACCCAAAGACTTTAACCTGAACTTATTTAAAACTTCAACACTGTAATGCTTTGCAAGCACTTTGTCTTACTTCGGGAAATGCAGATATAGTTGGAGCGAGTCTCCCTTGTTCAGTTTCTGGACAGTTTCTTGGCTCTGTTGTTTTCTCCTCCACCCGCTGTAGCGAGTTTTATTGAATTTGGCTTACAGAAGAGCAAAAAAGAGCATTATTAGCCTCTCATTTTTGGTTACTCCAGGACCTCTCATTCTGGCTCATTCATCATCGTTGAAATCCAAATCTGATATTTGGCAGGAGAGCCGAGCCGTCTGAAATTGACTGCTGTTATTGAAGCGCCATACAAATAATAGTGACTATGACTTTGCTTAACATATGTGTATTTTTTAACATACTAGTTTTAATATTTTATATTAGCTGTTATTTGGCATTTATTTGCTATTTATATATGCTGTATATATTATATATATATATATTTAAAATCTTTTTTTTTTTAAAGTTTTAAATAGTTAGTGTAACTTGTGTTGATTGATTGTTCCCCTCACAATGAACCCAAACACTGCATCTCATCCGTGGTGTGCTCTTTCCGTGTGGATTTGGTCTCTCTCAGGCGTCAGTGCTGTTCTCTAGCATTAGTTCCACCGGTTTAGAGCAGAACGACCTGTTTTCTCTCCTAAAAACTCACGCTCATAAATAAAAGCATTCAACAGGGATGTTTTCTCTGGGATGGAAAGGATTGCACTTGAAAATGCAATCACGCCATTCTTATTTTTATATAATCTATATGCATGGTGTAAAACACATCCTAGATAAACAGAATGTGATTCATTAGGCATCTGCGCTTCATTTATATCGTGACAGACATTTAACGAACTTAATATCACACTAACTTATCATATATCTGAAGTGAGCTGGCAAACACATCACAGCACCTGCTATTTCTCAACTTCCAGCTCGTATACGACATGATGACGACCGTATGGCCGAACTTTCTGTGTCCATTAGCTAAATACAGTCATAGTTAATAAATGAGCTCCAGATACTGCTTTAGAGTTCAATTAAATTCACTGGGCATCATTATTTTTACTCGTGGTGCTTGCTGGTTCATCAGACTAATAATTCATCTATATTTCACAGGACTATTGCCACTGCTGTTTTTAAAAGAATAATTCGTTTTTGATAATTATGCACTAATGATCTTTCAGATTGAAGAGAACAGTCTGGTAGTTTGAGCTCATAATCCAGTGGATGAACAATAGCATCTAAACCTCTCAGGACGGGCTTCATTTGCACCGCTGAGGCTCGAAGCTGTTGTAAGGAGCTTTAACGGGACTCGTGGGTAAAGATGTCATGTGAGTATTAGATAGCTGTCCTGACATCATTAAAGGAGGTCGATGGACAGAAGAAAGGGAGTGGAGAAAGAGCAGGTGGAGATTCTGCTGCTGTCAGTTCATCCTTAAAACTAAAAAGACGGCACATCTCTAGAGACCGGGCCGGAAACACTGGCCTGCAGCGGTGCACACGCTCACTAAATGAGCTGAAATACTACAGCTGTAAACTCACACACTGCAGAGACGGATCGAGCAGATGCTTTACTACTTGACCTGCAGGAGAGAAGAGTGATTAAGGTGGAAGATCGAATCAATTCTGTGCATTGTTCATTAAGATACTTTGCTGCTTGTTTTCATTCTTCTTTTTTGCTCTTGCTGTTTTGTTGCATGCATACCGTGCACAGTAAGAAGTTTTTTGCATGCATGCATTTCCCACATAAACAGCTATGTTTGGAATAACATGCTATCATTCTCTGAAAAAAATCATATGGTTGAAATATTAAGAATATGTAGTTTGCTATTCTGAATGCAACCCATGTGATGTATAAGCCAGAAATATCAGTGTATTTTATACATATATATATATATATATATATATATACATACACACAGGTGCATCTAAAAAAATTGAATATCTTGAAAAAAGTTAATGTTGCTTAATTATATTTACTTAATTACTTATTTAAAAAAAGTTAAACTTTCATCAATTCTAGATTCGTTAAAGTAAAACATGTATAAAAAAAATTGTTTTAATTTTGATGATTAGAGCTTACAGCTCATGAAAGGCAAAAATTCAGTATCTCAAAATATTAGAATATTAGAAATATATATATATATATATAACAGATGGTGTAAGTAATGACACCAACCAGCATGGACTAACTGATCCCAGCCAGCCAAACATGCTGCTTTTAGCTTTAATAACGAATGATGACTTCGATTGGTGGATGCATTTGATCTTGCCCAATGAGAAGTGTTCCTCAGATCACATGATCAGTAGGCCTTGATCCACCTGCACTGTTGATGTGTTTTTAAGCTTGTTTACCATCCAATCGTTTCTAACTCAATCTCAAATGTGATTTTCTGAGAAACGTTTATTTCAGAAGCAGAACAGACGTGTTTTTCCCCCGAAGCTGTGAGACTGCTGCATTTTTAATAAATGCCATTGAGACACTATTCTCCAAAGAAAACAAGCGTTACGCCGTCTCGCCATCAAAAAGACACACCGGAGAGTGAAAATGGCTTCCATCAGTTTAAGATGCTTCAGCTGCATCTGAAAAACAAATGAACACTTTAGTTTTCAAATGGACTGAATCTGATGAACAAGAAACCGGATCAGTGTGGATTGCTCCTGTTTCACAAGCCAACCGTCGAATGACGTCATTGCAGACCACGTGAGTGTGTTTCCCTCGACTTCTTGTGACATTTTACTGCTTTCATGCATCCTAAATAGCTTTATCCCCAAACACAGGGCACATTTATCACTCATTAGGCAGCAGTGTGTTCCAGTGCAGTTATACAGCCCCTGTTTCTCTCAGGTCAGAAATCACACATGAAGCTTATATTTTATGTCACAAATGAGACTATTGAGTAATAAGCTGTGGCCTGTAAACGTATCTTGCTTGTAACATCTATCAAAACCAGACAGTTGAGCTATTTTAAAGAAACAATGCTGGTTCAGTGCTAGTTGAGCTGCTTCAACAGCTTTTATGGCAAAATCTATTATTTTGACTTGTACCTTTAAAAAAGCACAAACAGTATTGCAGTTGGATTTGTGACTACTACAGTTAAAGTACATGGTGAAATACTGTACAATACACCGTTTTCACTGTAAACGTGCATTATGCATGACAATATGAAACTGCTATTGTAAAATCACTAGTCTGTGCATTATCCAATATCACTCCTTTCATGACCGTGTAAAGCTGGTAAACAGGGTAACTGTCATGTGACGTGCAAATATATCTGAAACTGACGCTTTACATAAACTAATGTACATTAAAAAATAAAATCTAAATAAAAATAGCATCAAAATAAAAACAGGAATTATGTATATGTAGATAAAAATAACTGCTAACAGCTAATATATATATATGTGTAAATATTTAAAAATATATTTTAAATACATGTTTTATATATTGTGTGTGTGTGTGTGTGTGTGTGTGTGTATATATTTAGGGAAAAAGGGATTTTAAAAGCTAAGTCTGATCACGTAGTAAGTGATGAATAATTGGTGTTAGAGGTTTGTTCAAATCAAAACAGTAACCATGCAGCTTGACCGAGCAAACAGCTCTGAAAGTGTGTGTGTGTGTGTGTGTGTGTGTGTCTGTGTGTGTGTGTGTGTGTGTGTGTGTGTGTGTGTGTGTGTGTGTGTGTGTGTGTGTCTGTGTGTCTGTGTGTGCGTGCGGAATAGTACTAGCTTCTCATCTCACATACTGTACAGAAAACTGAGAGCACTAGTGAAAATGTTTCTGTTTCTAAGAAAAAACCTTTCATCTTGTATTTTCAGCATAATAATTTGTAAAAGATAGTTTTATATATTTTAACCATTACTCTAAACTTGCATGTCTAACTTTCTTATTTTGATATTCTACGTACATATTTAGTTTTGTTGAAGTTTTATAATTAACAACAATAAACAATAATTCAAATTTTTTTTTGGAGTTAACATTATTAGCACAATTTCTGTGTCTAAATGTTCTAATTCTAATGATCTTTTTGGCCAGGTTTTGCTTGCATTGAATTTCCAAATTTTGAATTTTAATTTAGTTTAACTTTATTTATTTGTGATGTTGGACAGAAGGGTTAATAATAATGTTTTTTTTTTTTTTCATTTTTTTAAGACAACAGGTTTTATTTTCAGCATAACAATTTGAGTGAAAAATATCTTTTAAACAGTTTTGTTGTGGTTAACATTACCATATTTTCCATCTCTAAATGCTTTCACATGCAAAATCAGGAGTCGTTTTGATTTCTAGGAAGAGTAATGGTTGTTGTGCTGGGCAGCAGGTGGCAGTCGAGTCCTTGTGAATGTGAACGAGCAGCGTCCTCAGATCCTGGATGTTTCTACACACACTCCTTCAGAGTCTGTTCTTTAGCAGCTGCTTGTGTCATCCAGAGCACAGTTTTCACCCGTGGTGGAGATTCACTCGAGATCTCTGCGCTGAAAGAGAGCGGCGCTCGTGGTCATTTTCAACAAGCTTCATTAGATTAGCATTTGGGTTCTGAGATTACCTTCTTGAATCAAACTTATGATGCCGTCTCACTGTATAATGTCTGAGAGGGAGTTCAGATTGCTCTTTGCATTTCATTAATACATAACGTGGTGCTAAATAAAAATGCTTTTACATGATGCACAATGTTATAGGATGAGCGACGCAGTAAATGTGCCATGGTTTGATCAGTTTTTGCCTGTATTGTATGAACTAATATAACCACAAAGAACAACCTGAAAGTAGCTACAATGTTGAGAGCAGGGTTATTATTGTTAACCAAAAACATGCATATTTGGTGGTGGATATCAGTATCAGCTTTATTGCCAGGCATGTTTACACATACGAGGAATTAGAAGTTACCGCAGTGCAACCGAAGGACAGTGACAGAACAAAAACACAGATAATGAAAAGAAGAATTAATAAGAACAAGTAAATAAGGAATAACTATATACAAATGTATGTACATGTATATTGCAATGGGCAGTTTTGCATGTACAGGTACATTATGTGCACTTGAAGTGTAGACTAAGTATGTGTGTTAGATACATAAGTGTATAAATAGTGTGTATCATAATTATTGTCAAGCGTTCATGCGATGGATTGCCTGAGGGATGAAACTGTGTCTGTGTCTGTGTCTGGTCGTTCTGGTGCTCAGAGCTCTGTAGCGTTGAGACGGTAACAGTTCAAAGAGGAGTGTGCTGGATGTGAGGGCAGAGCCGATCCTCCCTATACGCAGAATACACAAGCTGCATAGGGCACCAGGGCATAGGGCACCAGGGCATAGGGCACCAGGGCATAGGGCACCAAGACATAGGGCACCAGGGCATAGGGCACCAAGGCATAGGGCACCAGGGCATAGGGCACCAGGGCATAGGGCACCAGGGCATAGGGCACCAGGGCATAGGGCACCAGGGCACCAGGGCATAGGGCACCAGGGCATAGGGCACCAGGGCATAGGGCACCAGGGCATAGGGCACCAGGGCATAGGGCACCAGGGCATAGGGAACCAAGGCATAGGGCACCAGGGCATAGGGCACCAGGGCATAGGGCACCAGGGCATAGGGCACCAGGCATAGGGCACCAGGGCATAGGGCACCAGGGCATAGGGCATAGGGAACCAGGGCATAGGGCACCAGGGCATAGGGCACCAGGGCATAGGGCACCCGAAAAACCAAGGGGCCCCTTGCTCTCAAAGATGTTTTCATTTTAGTTTCGTTTTGAATTTGGCCAGCGGCTATGAAAACATGAATAATCATTTATTGTAATATCGCCCTTTCTACATAAGAATCTGTTAAATCATGTAATGTGAATATAGTAAAGTCTCTTGCTCGAGACAAAATAAACGAGTTGAAAGCATAGCAAGCTGCAGAAGAGACACTGTTTCTAGAGCGCTTTCTTGCGCGATTCAGGGAGTGAAACACGGACAAATGCGTTTCGTTCATTCGTTCATAACCACTGGAACCCCTCCTCTCCCACCCAACACCCCTCCAACACAGTTTTGCGTAGGGCCCACCGAAAGTCTAGGATCGGCTCCAGACTCGGGGTCACTTCTGTTGCAGAAAAACAGACTGACGATGACAATGAGTGACTTTTATCATGTGTCCTGGTTAGGGTGTTCACACCAGAGTATGTGTGAGCGGAGTGGAGCGTTTTCAATTTTAAAGTGGCTTATTGGAACACTAGTGTTTTTCCCTACCACATGAAAAGCTAATAACATGGTCAGAGTATGTATTTATGAGAGAAATGATCTGAAAGAGAGGTAAAGGGATTTTAAAGCTCTTTCTGTCTACATAAGCTCTCCATACATTGGCACACATCACAGCAGAAACCTCTGATGGTTCAGTCAGCTTCATGTGACATGTTTTGATGGAGTCGCTGCACGTGAATGTCATGCATTTATGCAGAACGTCGTTTCAGCTTCCGGAAAGAAAGCTGTGAGACAGAGGCGAACTCACAAAGCAACACAGACTCAGGCGACCCGTTTAAAGCTCTTTTAGTGGATCAAAAACCACCCGCTTCTGCTTTAAAGAGTTGGATGGAAGTCAAGTCGTCCTGTGACAGTGAACTCTGTCTGATTGATTCTCTTGACAGCTGAGTCTGTGAAGCTGTCAGATCAATTATCTGTCGTGTGGTGGGACGATTCGTTCAGCTTCAATGTCTGAAGGGTAATATAGTGATATTCAGCAGTCTTGATGATTTGGAGATTCATTCATTAATATGGCATACACAAAAACAGGGTTATTCTCTGGAAACTATACGTGTTTCTGCCATGTTTATTAGTTAATTATTTTTAAATTAATGTTTGGGTGTAATATATTTTTATGTATTAGTTTTAGTTGTATTTATTTCCAGTTAATAATTTTAGTGCATCAATTCCAGAAACATTTGTATTTTATTTTTTGTTCTGGAATTTTCATTTGAGTAATTTTGGAATGTGCTTTCGTCGTGTTTTTTAAATTACTATTTGGGTGCAATATTGGGTGCAACATTATTTAAATCACACGTCATTTCATTTGATACTTTTTAGTTTGCATTTTCTTTCTTTTTTAGGTATGTGCTTTTTTAAGTTTATTTATTAATATTTTCTAAATTAACATTTAGATGAAATCATAATTTTTGTATTCCTGTATTAGATTGAGTTTTTAACTACGTCCAGTTAATGGTTTTAGTGCATCAGCTTCAGTTTCAGTTTGTCGCCAAAACATTTCAAATTTAATCTAATATTCATATCTAATTCTGGTCAAGTGCTCTGTTTGCATTGTTAATAATAGTGCTACAGTAGAACTACAACACAAAAATAACAATACAATAATTAATTAAAAACAAGCTTATACACAAGCGTGGTAATCAACTTTTTAAAGTGATCCAGAGTTGGTGCATTGCTGATATTAAAATGAAGTGCATTCCATAATTTGGGGGCTTTGAATGAAAAAGCTCTTTCCGTACAGTCTTGAGTTTGCATGCAGACTGATAAAGTAAAAGAGGACTGAGAGAGTGAAGGAGTATCACTTAAAAGAGAGAAAAGACTCTTGTGCAGTCCCGTGACTATTCATTCAAAGCATTTTATCCTTCATTTCTAATCTCTGTTCATCTCTCAGCATCTCTCTGGGTTTGTCTGATTCACAGATGTTCAGACTCTTCTGAAGACATGGTCATTAAAGCACAGATCCACTCGGACCTCATGCAGAATACAGATCAGCTGTTTCAGAAATCCTCTGGCTTCTTTCAGCCAATGCATGCAATCAAATCAAATCACTTTTATTGTCACATCACCGCTGTGCCACATGTGCCTTGGTGAGTGAAATTTTGAGAGCGTGCTCCAGACAGTGCAGAAACAATTTACATATAGACAGTACATACTTACAGACTTATACAGATGATAATGTGCAGAATACACACACATATACTCAGTACACACATGTACACATATATACACACAGTGTACTATTAGACATACTTAGTTATCAATACACACCATATGTACACATATATACACACAGTGTACTATTAGACATACTTATTATATTACATTACAATAGTACACATATATATATGTATATACACAGTCATATACACACCATATGTACATATATACACACAGTGTACTATTAGACATACTTACAGTCATCATTACACACCATATGTACACATATATACACACAGTGTACTATTAGACATACTTACAGTTATCATTACACACCATATGTACACATATATACACACAGTGTACTATTAGACATACTTACAGTCATCATTACAATTATATGTACACATATATACACTCTGTGTACTATTAGACATATTACAGTCATCATTACACACCATATGTACACATATATACACACAGTGTACTATTAGACATACTTACAGTTATCATTACACACCATATGTACACATATACACACAGTGTACTATTAGACATACTTACAGTCATCATTACACAACATATGTACACATATATACACACAGTGTACTATTAGACATACTTATAGTTATCATTATACACCATATGTACACATATATACACACAGTGTACTATTAGACATACTTACAGTTATCATTATACACCATATGTACACATATACACACAGTGTACTATTAGACATACTTACAGTCATTATATTACACCATATGTACACATATACACATTGTGTACTATTAGACATACTTATAGTATTATTACACATATGTACACATATATACACACAGTGTACTATTAGACATACTTACAGTCATCATTACACACCATATGTACACATATATACACAGTGTACTATTAGACATACTTACAGTCATCATTACACACCATATGTACACATATATACACACAGTGTACTATTAGACATACTTACAGTCATCATTATAATATGTACATATATATACACACAGTGTACTATTAGACATACTTACAGTCATCATTACACAATTATATGTACACATATATATACACACAGTGTACTATTAGACATACTTAGTCATCATCATTACACACCATATGTACACATATATACACACAGTGTACTATTAGACATACTTACAGTCATCATTACACATTATATGTACACATATATACACACAGTGTACTATTAGACATACTTACAGTCATCATTATTATATGTACACATATACACAGTGTACTATTAGACATACTTACAGTCATCATTACACACCATATGTACATATATACACACAGTGTACTATTAGACATACTTACAGTCATCATTACACACCATATGTACACATATATACACACAGTGTACTATTAGACATACTTACAGTTATCATTACACACCATATGTACACATATATACACACAGTGTACTATTAGACATACTTACAGTTATCATTACACACCATATGTACACATATATACACACAGTGTACTATTAGACATACTTACAGTCATCATTACACACCATATGTACACATATATATACACACAGTGTACTATTAGACATACTTACAGTCATCATTACACACCATATGTACACATATATACACAGAGTGTACTATTAGACATACTTACAGTCATCATTACACACCATATGTACACATATATATACACACAGTGTACTATTAGACATACTTACAGTCATCATTACACATTATACATATGTACACATATATACACACAGTGTACTATTAGACATACTTACAGTCATCAATACACATTATACACCATATGTACACATATATACACACAGTGTACTATTAGACATACTTACAGTCATCATTACACACCATATGTACACATATATACACACAGTGTACTATTAGACATACTTACAGTCATCAATACACATTATACACCCTATGTACACACATATACTCACAGTGTACTATTAGATATACTTACAGTCATCAATACACGTTATACACCCTATGTACACATATATACACACAGTAATATGCGAAGGTGCAACAGATTATACATAAGCTATGTGTCATGGATGTGCATTAGAGCCACCAGATTTCTTGTATTAGTGTAGTGTGTGCGTATAGTCCAGTTGAACGGTGTAAAAGTTAAAGTGCAGTGCATGGCATACCGTAAAGTGGGGTGAGCTGTAGGGTGTATTATTTCTGATTGTTCATTAGACTGAGGGAAAAAGCTGTCCCTCAGTCGGCTAGTGTGGGATCGGACGCTGTGGAGACGTCAGCAGAGAGAGCGGTCTGTGAGACGAGTCCTTGATGTACTGTACAGATCCTGTTGGGTCTCTTCTGCTCCTCTGTTTCAGTGTAATGACTGCCCGCTCAAACTCTCACGTCAGCATTTCTGAAGAACCGCTTAACAAGCCGCTGATAAAAGGAACCAAACCCTGTCAAAGTGGTTCAGAAGTAAATGCCCCGCCTGAGGCTCATACGGGTCACGGAGTTTAGACTTGAAAATCAGCTTTGGGTAAATGGCGTCATTTGTGAGTGATTGAAACGCTTGAAGGTGTTTTTCTTTGATGAGGAAATTTCCAGCGCAGATTAATCATGCTTTACGGTGGAGATGCAAAGAAAATAAAAGAAAGGTGAAATTATGTTACAGTAAAACTAAACGTATTTTTCATGTCACATTGTAAATCGCTGATTCAGTAAGAGTTTGTGTTGTTCAACCAAATTACAATTCCTGTCATTTTACTCTTCTGTTTCTTCTGTAGAACTCAACAAAAGATCATTTGGAGAATATTTACGCGGCTCATTTCCATGCACTGGAAACATGAAGTGATCATATCAAGCTGCAAACAAACACATTTGACCCGTGCACTTATATTCAAAGATTTCTGAATTCATGACGCTTTGTGAGGAAATGCAAATTAAGTTTTAATGTGGTAAATTTGAACAAGTGATATTTACGTTGATTTAATTTTTATAATTTTATGTTCTTACTCCTCCTACTATTTTTGAAAAATATTACTCTTTAGTTTTAAGTTCAAAATTCTTTCATCTAATATTTATTTCAGATTTAAGTTGATTTTTTTTATTTGCTTTTTATATATCTGTTAATTTAATAATAATTATATAATAATAATTTAATAATTATTTAATTTATTTTTATTATTTATTAATTTAATATTACTATAGGTTTCTTTTTTTGTATTTCAGCTTTAGTTTCAGTTTTAGTTTTTTTTTTTTGGCTTTTATCTAATTTTGTGTTTCAGCTTACACTTATTATTTGTAACTTAATTTATCAAAATTGTTAAAAAAATTTGTTCAGTTTAAGTTTTTCATTTAATATTCATTTTTATTTTTCAGCTTTATTTGAATAAACAAAAACATTCCTAACAATTTTTTAATATCTCTAAGCTAAATGAGTTATGTATTTTAATGGTGCTTTTGTGTCGTTTTGGTGCTTGACAGCTTTTGTTGTGTTGAAATAAGCAGCAAGTTCAGCAGCATCTGGACATGACGGTGAGCAAGCAATGACAGAACTGTCATTCTTTAGGGATTTACTCCTGTAGAAAGTGTACTACTAACATCAAATGTCCATTACAGGAGGATTCTGTCCATTACAGGAGGATTCTGTCCACTAAAGACCACGTCCCCTTGATTCCCGGCTGTTAAAGTGCTTCAGAAAGCTCTACAGTACTTGACTGTAAGTTGAGCTCAGGTACAGCGCAGTGCACTGATGCTGAATCTCCCGAGCGCTCGTGTGTCAGTGCATTCGTGCATGGCTATCTGTGTGTGTAAAATGAAGTTAGTCTTTAATTCGTGGCTCAGACTGGAAGTGTAATGAAAGGCCTGTCAGTCGGTGGTGAAAGCAGAGGTGGTGGAGAGATTAGAGGACCAATGCTTTCAAATGAAAGGATAAACGCCGCTGCCGGATTCTGATCTGACGCAGGAACACACCTGAGAAAAACACCAATCCATTTGCTCGTCTTCTGTTTGGCTCTCAGCCATCAAATGATCCTTTTCAAAATCGCTGTTTTCATTTGAGAAATGAAGCTTGTGTGCAGTTGGTGGTCATTGTGCGTTTACTCTCAGATGACATGTGGTTTGCACTTTAGATATACCAGAGCTTAAAAATACTGAGGACTCTATGGGTTTGTCAGAGACATAAATTCGCAATTCTGTGAAGAAAAAAAAAATCAGAATTGCAAGATCCAAACTCACAATTGCAGGATATAACTTCTAATTCTGAGAAATTATGAGATTTTAACTCAGAATCGCAAGACACAAACTTCCAATTCTAAGAAAAAGACAAATTTGAATTGTGAGAACTTAACTCATAAATATGTCAAATAAAAATATTTAAATAAAACTCGCAATTCTAATAAAAAAATCTAAATTGCAAAACAACTCCAAACTGAGATGTAAACATGCAATTGTGAGAAAATTAGAATTGTGAGATTTTAACACAACTTTATGATGCCGTGTCCCGGCGCTACGAGACTAAAACAATAAAACCTGCTACAAACGAGGCATTTCATTACCACGTTGCATCACGCTATAAAACATTACCACGTCTGCAACGACAAACAACAAGCACTACTCTACACTGCTCAAAACTCGTGTTTGAATCGTCAGTATCAGAAAGGTATTTACAGGCTGTGAGTCTGAAACTGTCCTCGCAGAGCTGGAATTGCTGAACTTTATAGAAACAGTCTTTGTGCAGCCAGCATTGCAGGCTAACGTTACTCTCCCAGGTTCAAGAAATAGTCCTCCGTAAAATGTGCTGCATACACTCTTAATATTTGGGTTGAACTGTTCTGGACCAGTGTTGTAAATACGACTTAACCACTGATTTCTAGTTGTGTCCTCTTTTGGACGCCCAAACAAAGTACTTTTGCTTTCACAACGAAACACAGCGTCTCCAGAACTACAATACTACAGTGAGAATAATAGTTCTGCCCTCTTTCTTTGCGTGTACATTTGGACGGTGTTTTGAAAATCTCCCCACATCGTGACATAGACATGTGGGGGCGTGTTTAAACGAGTCGTTTAGGGGGCGTGGTCTTAACTTTGATTAAGAATATCTCTTTGGTTTTGAGACTTTAGTCTTCGGATCTTATCTTTGCACAATCAGCTTGTAACTCTCCAAAGAGAAAGAAAAACTTTGAAATCGCATCATACGACCCCTTTTAATACGCCAATAAATATCGTATCGTGGACGTCATATCGCGATATTATCGTATCATGATATCATTACATCGCTATAGGTAGTGACAAATAGTTTTGAAGTATTTGAAGTATCAGTGTGGATTTCGTATCTGTTTATTCAGCCGTCTCCAGCGAGGGATTGTGTCTGATAACAGAAGCAGATGCACGCATGAATCAGGACGCTGGGAGGTCCGTGGCTTACAGTCGGTGTTGTCCGTTTTGAGTCGGCATGGCGTGGTATTGACAGCGCTGGATTAAAGGATCAGCCTCTATCTGTCTCTTAATGTGTGTGTGATTACACACACAGTCTCTCTGAAAGCCACTGATGATGTGATACGAGCTCCTGCTGAATGAACAGATGGTGGCATGATTGAGAGCCACAACTGAACTATAACACACAAGTGTGAGTGGAAAGGAACGGCGAAATGAAGATTTTGTCACTGCCATATGCTGAGGTTTCTCTGCGAAACACATTTCTGAAAAATACACCCCAGATTCACCATAAAAGTCAGTGACTTGTGCACTTCAAGCATGTCATTTGATGCTGTTTGGAACGCAGTATTAATTTATATGCACTGAGCAGAATACACTGTATAGTGCCTACTATCGTTAACGTTTCAAATAGTACTATACTGTAATTATATGCTATCATTACTCTCATGACTAACATCATGACTGGTGTACAGTTAGAAACAACATTTTGCATACATTTTATTGTTATTATTATCTCATTTTGTGTAAAAATGACTTAACTTTTGGCAGTCTAATCAGTGTTATTGCAGTATTATTTACATAATATTAGAGTATATAAGAATAAAATCGCTTTTTGTATTTGTTTGTCATTTTAATATTTTTCTTTGTCATTTTTAATTTGCCATTTTTACTGTTTTATTTTATTATTTTAAATATAAATCGTTTTTAAAAATAACAAACGTACAGATATTACAGATAATTATATTTCAATGTAGAAATATAGCTAAATAGCCTAATATTAGAGTTATTTGACTTATTATCTCGAGGACACATATTCAAATAAAAACAATATTCACTAGAATCTAGATGACTTTAAATATCTTCTGTACAACACCATAATTAATGTTCTTGTTTGGAAAATAATAGCCTTGTTTGCATGCATTATTTTCTTAATCAGTATATTTGTCTCGTGTTCCAATATCTAAACCCTTACAGTATATATCAAATATTAAAACGTGTTTTCATAATTATACATTTATTTTTTATAGTTTTTCCCCTTTATTTAAAGAAATATAATGAAATGTAGTCAGGTTTATGGTTGAAACAAGAAGAAGAAGAAAAAAAGCAAAACAATTAAGCAAGAAAAATAAACTTCAAGAAAATGAACAAAATAAATCAAATTATTTTTCATGAATTATCTCAACCAGTTTAAATAAAGTTTACTACTGCAACTCAATTTTGAGTTAAAATTACTTTTTGGCTATACAATCAGTGTTATATTAGTACTATTCATATAGTATTTTAGTAGTTATTAATATCTGAATTAGCTTTTAATTTTATATTTAAAATATTTAGTTTTCATTTAGTTTTATGTTTATTAGTACTGACAAAAGTGCATTAAAATGACTAAATTTGGTTGTTTTATTTTAGCTATTTAATTTTTTTGTATTATATACATTATTATGTATAGATATTTTGTGTGTGTGCATATATACATATACATATTTACATAATATAATATAATATGCAAAATATTTAGCATTATATTAACGACAGTTGTTATGGTAAAAATGTGGTTATTAATGGTTAGGTGTAATTTCCATTAAGCAAAATACAATTAGTTATTTCCTTTAACAATAGAATGCTATTTCTAATGCTATGATATAATTATTGCTGTTATCTATGAAAGAAAGGCAGAGCGTTTATAGTGTTTTTTTCAGATACCTAATTACAGTCAAAAAGCACATAATACATAAACAACACATGAAACAATGCAAGCTGTTATGAGGCCATTTGTGTTATTATAAATGCTAATTAGTTGTTTATGTTTGTAATTTGCCCAATAAATGACAATACCATTTTTAGAATTTTTTTTTTTTGACCGATTCCTAAAATATTAGTTTTCTCTTTATGACAGGTGGTCTAATAAGTT
>CM050423.1:29613043-29628043 GCA_027564155.1 Gymnocypris eckloni scoliostomus
CTACTGTATGAAACAATTATTTGTATTTGATGTTAGTTATTCTATAAAAATAATTTCTTCAAAATGTAATAAATATAAACGCAATAGAATAATGACTTTGCATGATTTTAGTTGTTATATATTATAAACTCGAGAAGGTCAAGACCTCTCTGGTATAGGACACAAAACTACCTACTATAGTAGATAATAGTTTATTAAACCAGTTAAAGCTTTTATGTATAATGCATCATAAAAGTAGTTATACTACATTAATTATGCCTTGTAATGCACCTATAATGCATTGTACAGTCTCATGAATAATTGTAACCACAGTTACTACATTATAACACTTATCAATTCAGTGTTACATTATGCATTTTAAATTCAGTTCTAATTATTTGTTTATTTCAGATCTCTAATCTGGATTCTCACTTTTCTTTCTCCAAATAACATTAAACACGTGTCTGTCTCTATAGCTTTTTCCCTCCATTTATTTCTTTGCCACTCTCTCCCTCTCTCTCTCTCTCTCTTCTCTCTCTCTCGCTCTCTCTCTCTCTCTCGCCTCTCTCTCTCTCTCTCCTCTCCTCTCTCTCTCGCTCTCTCTCTCCTCTCTCTCTCTCTCTCTCTCTCTCTCTCTCTTCCTCTCTCTCGCGCTCTCTCTCTCTCTCTCCTGCTCGCTCTCTGTCTCTCTCTCTCTCTCTCTCTCTCTCTCTCTCTCTCTCTCTCTCTCTCTCTGTCTCTTTCTCTCTCTCTCTCTCGCTCTCTCTCTCTCTCACACACAGCAGCAAGGCATGCTATTGCCATGACTAATACAGCTGTTAAAGCAAGGTCCAAATGCACTACTGAGTGAATGAAGTGTTCAGAAACAGAGATGACCATGTCTGGAGTTTATGGAGGAAATAGTTTTATTTCTTTTCTAAAGTGCGTTCTAGCTTTCTTTTTATCTGATGCAATCGTGCTCTTTTTTCCCCCCACCCTCGTAATATATTTTCTAGAGATATAATTGAATTCAGCACAGAGATGAGATTTCTAGTTTGTTGTGAAAGTTGTCAGAGTCTCTATTTCTTCCAGCTATATATTGGAAGTGACTGTTGCTGATGTTTCCGTGATTAATTACCTCTCATGTGATTTATTTTCTGCTTGTGACAGACTTTAGTCGAGGGCCTGATCTTCACCGTCGGGAGGATTGTGGATCTGATGCTTCTCCTGATTACACTGAGATTGATTTTGAGTCCAATGGTCTTCGGTTGCCAGCGGTCTGAGCGGCTAGATTTATTATTGCATAAAATCACAATGAGTTATAAAATTATAGCCAACGGGGTGAATGTTTCATATCTGTTCCTTTATCCAAATGCACTCACAAACAAAGTGAAAGAGTGCAGCTTGGGTTGAGTACTCTGAGTGACATTTTATGCTCAGGCTTTGTTTTCCATCTCTGTAATGAAGTGGGATTTGAGTCCAGATGCACGGAGAATTATCTGAATCCTTCACATGGAAAGAGCAGATTGGTTCAGCATAACCTTATTACAGAAAATCATTTGCAGTGTTGGCGGTAACAAATTACAAGCAACACCAGTTACGTAACCAGATTACTTTCTATGTAAGTAACTAGTAAAATAATGCATAACTTTTTTAATTTACATGAACATATCGGGTTACTCTTTCAAATAAGTAAGTCCAGTCATTTTGTTTCCCATGTATTGACTGACAGCTTGTGTTGCCATGTTGAGAGACATCTGAAATCAAGCGCAGATACGTTGTGTTCGCTGTGTGATCATGATGTTATTGTAGCTCTAGACTAAATATGAACAAACCTGCACAAAAACACATTCAGTATTCCTTAAAATCAATAAAAACAGTCAAATACAAACTCGGATTATTACAAATCTGTAATAAATGCTTCAATGTCTTTGCTGCTGACCTTCAATGGTCCAATTGAACTATACTAAGCTGCAAAAATGACTTATTTATTTATATTGCTGAAGAGTGTTGAACTTTCTCTCTCGCGCTCTATTATTCCCTCAGTTCAGAATGGGTTTGTTAGTTCTCAATTCCAGTCTCTGCATATTTCGTATGTTACTCTTATCACTTCAGATGTTTGTTCTATTCGAACGAAGTGCGTGGACATCACAGGATATTCCTCCATGATTCCTCCAGTTCCATATATTCCATTCAAAGTGCATTGAAGTGTGCGAGACGTGAATTAAAATTGTCTATATTTACAGAGGTATATGATGTCGTGAAGACGAGCAAATCCATGAATGAATGTTCAAAATAAAGTAAACTTCAGCGGATTTCCCTGCTCAGGAGTAGGGAGCAATGGACACTGTGTAGGGAGCAATGGACCCTGTGTAGGGAGCAATGGACCCTGTGTAGGGAGCAATGCACCCTGTGTAGGGAGCAATGCACACTGTGTAGGGAGCAATGGACCCTGTGTAGGGGAGCAATGGACCCTGTGTAGAGCAATGGACCCTGTGTAGGAGCAATGGACCCTGTGTAGGGAGCAATGGACACTGTGTAGCAATGGACCCTGTGTAGGGAGCAATGGACTGTAGGGGAGCAATGGACCCTGTGTAGGGAGCAATGGACCCTGTGTAGGGAGCAATGGACCCTGTGTAGGGAGCAATGGACCCTGTGTAGGGAGCAATGGACCCTGTGTAGGGAGCAATGGACCCTGTGTAGGGAGCAATGGACCCTGTGTAGGGAGCAATGGACCCTGTGTAGGGAGCAATGGACCCTGTGTAGGGAGCAATGGACCCTGTGTAGGGAGCAATGGACCCTGTGGACACAGGACACAGATGCTTGAAAGCCGTTTCTCATCTTTGTCCCTTATATCATAGTGTTTGTTATACAGGAAAAATGAATTCAGCATCATTTTGGATCAGCATTGTATTCTTTTTAGACCAGTTACAATATTTGTTTAGTTGTCGGACACTCTGATAAATCAATTTAAAGGATAATCGGAACATTCTCCTCGCGGTCGAACTCATAATATCCTCTCCAGCAACACAATAACAGTGACATTTACAAAAATCAATTCAATTAGCGATAGACACAGAGCAGTTTAGCCTTCGGTTCACTCTCCGATCCGACACCTGCAGCCCAAAAGCTCGTTTAAACCTCCGCTCGTTTTCTCATTACAGACGTCAGCTCAACTGAATGAGCCGTTCGTGAATTCTTCCTTAAATCGAAATGTAAATTCACCGGGGCTGAGTAACTATTATTTAACTCGGTTGTAGGCCAGTACTTAACTTGATAGGTCTTAGTTGCACCATTTGTGCTAAACACAACTTAAAATAACTTGTATGTTCAATGTAGGGACAAAAAAAGGTGTGAAAGCTGTCCCTGAAACCGGACTTTTTAATACAAACATACCATTAAGGTACTAATATGTACATATAGGTGTAAAAAAGATACAAAGGTGCACCTTTAGAAACGGTACAACCCCAGTGACAGCTCTGTAGCTCTTTCTTCTGTCGAGAGTGCTGTTATAATTGTTAAATATAATATTTATTGTAATTAATGGGGTTGTTATTTAATATTAATGGATTAGATGTATATTTCAGGCATTTTCCCTTTCATTAAAATAAATAGTGAAATCATTAAACTCGCATTTATGTTGCTATTATGAGATTTCTTCAAAGAAATTGACAATTAATTATGTAAATATACATATGTTTGTTTATAAATCACCTTTCAGATTAATCTTCTTGGATTATGCTTTCATTGGTTTTCAATTATTCAAAAAATGCTCAAAATAAAACTTGAAATAGAATAGTTGATTTAGTATTTTACATAAAAGATATATAAATGTTACAATTTAATATTAAATCTACATTGTTGTAAAGGGCGGCATCTTACTCCATCTTCTTCTATTTCTGAATGTAATACTTTAAGGCTTGTTTACACCTAAAACGATAACTATATTAGCATCCACACTAAAGGATAACATTGATTCTGTTTGTTTGTTTATTGTCGCCTGCTGCTTTAAATGTTTATACTGTAGAACGCAGGATTCTGATTGGCTGCCCATGTTTTTATTTTTCATGAGCTGGAAAAATATTGTTCCAATCATATCGTCTGTCACTGTGTTATTGTTATAGCTGTGGAGAGGTCTATCCTTTTAATTTAATAATGAATTTTAAACTATGTCGTCCTCACTATAATTTTTCTCTTTACACTCTGACTTATTTTTCAGAAAAATACGGTGTGTTTAAAAACTTTTGTTTTTGGGATTATCTTAAAATCAGTTTTCAATAGTACAACAGTTTAGTGCATAGATTTTTAGTAGTGCACAATATAATATATAATATTTAGTTGTGCATAAATTTAGTACATATAGATATTTATTAGTGCACAATATTTATATAATATTTAGTAGTGCATAAATTTAGTACATATAGATATTTAGTAGTGCACAATATTTACATATATTTAGTAGTGCATACATTTAGTGCATATATATATATATTTAATGTTTGATAATTATATAATATTTAGTAGTGCATATATTTAGTTTAGTGTTTAACAATATTTAGTAGTGCATATATATAATTTAGTAGTGTAAAAGTTTATATATATATATTTAATGTTTGATAATTATATAATATTTAGTAGTGCATATATACTGTATATTTAGTGTTTAATAATGACATAATATTTAGTAGTGCACAATATTTATATAATTTAGTAGTGTAAAAGTTTAGTATATATATATATATTTAATGTTTGATAATTATATAATATTTAGTAGTGCATATATACTGTATATTTAGTGTTTAATAATGATGCAATATTTAGTAGTGCATGTATATATTTAGTGTTTAATAATGACGTAATATATAGTAGTGCATGTATATATTTAGTGTTTAATAATGACATAATATTTAGTAGTGCATGTATATATTTAGTGTTTAATAATGACGTAATATTTAGTAGTGCATATATATATTTAGTGTTTAATAATGATGTAATATTTAGTAGTGCATGTATATATTTAGTGTTTAATAATGACGTAATATTTAGTAGTGCATGTATATATTTAGTGTTTAATAATGATGCAATATTTAGTAGTGCATGTATATATTTAGTGTTTAATAATGATGCAATATTTAGTAGTGCATGCATATATTTAGTGTTTAATAATGACGTAATATTTAGTAGTGCATATATATATTTAGTGTTTAATAATGATGCAATATTTAGTAGTGCATGTATATATTTAGTGTTTAATAATGACGTAATATTTAGTAGTGCATGTATATATTTAGTGTTTAATAATGACGTAATATTTAGTAGTGCATGCATATATTTAGTGTTTAATAATGACGTAATATTTAGTAGTGCATGTATATATTTAGTGTTTAATAATGACGTAATATTTAGTAGTGCATGCATATATTTAGTGTTTAATAATGATAATATTTAGTAGTGCATGTATATATTTAGTGTTTAATAATGATAATATTTAGTAGTGCATATATATTTAGTGTTTAATAATGATGCAATATTTAGTAGTGCATGCATATATTTAGTGTTTAATAATGACGTAATATTTAGTAGTGCATGTATATATTTAGTGTTTAATAATGACGTAATATTTAGTAGTGCATGTATATATTTAGTGTTTAATAATGACGTAATATTTAGTAGTGCATATATATATATTTAGTGTTTAATAATGATGCAATATTTAGTAGTGCATGTATATATTTAGTGTTAAATAATGACGTAATATTTAGTAGTGCATATATATATATTTAGTGTTTAATAATGATAATATTTAGTAGTGCATGTATATATTTAGTGTTTAATAATGATGCAATATTTAGTAGTGCATGTATATATTTAGTGTTTAATAATGATGTAATATATATATATATATATATATATATATATATATAGTGTTTAATAATGATGTAATATTTAGTAGTGCATGTATATATTTAATGTTTAATAATGATGTAATATTTAGTAGTGCATATATATATATATATATATATATATATATATTTTAATAATGATGTAATATTTAGTAGTGCATATATATATTTAGTGTTTAATAATGTAATATATTTAGTAGTGCATGTATATATTTAGTGTTTAATAATGATGTAATATTTAGTAGTGCATATATATATATTTAGTGTTTAATAATGACGTAATATTTAGTAGTGCATATATATATTTAGTGTTTAATAATGATGTAATATTTAGTAGTGCATATATATATTTAGTGTTTAATAATGACGTAATATTTAGTAGTGCATATATATATATTTAGTGTTTAATAATGACGTAATATTTAGTAGTGCATGTATATATTTAGTGTTTAATAATGACGTAATATTTAGTAGTGCATGTATATATTTAGTGTTTAATAATGACGTAATATTTAGTAGTGCATGTATATATTTAGTGTTTAATAATGAAATATTTAGTAGTGCATGTATATATTTAGTGTTTAATAATGACGTAATATTTAGTAGTGCATGCATATATTTAGTGTTTAATAATGACGTAATATTTAGTAGTGCATGCATATATTTAGTGTTTAATAATGACGTAATATTTAGTAGTGCATGTATATATTTAGTGTTTAATAATGACGTAATATTTAGTAGTGCATATATATATTTAGTGTTTAATAATGACGTAATATTTAGTAGTGCACAATATTTATAAAATTTAGTAGTGTACAAGTGTAATGCATATATATATTTAGTGTTTAATAATGACGTAATATTTAGTATTGCATGTATATATTTAGTGTTTAATAATGACGTAATATTTAGTAGTGCATGTATATATTTAGTGTTTAATAATGACGTAATATTTAGTAGTGCATATATATATATATTTAGTGTTTAATAATGACGTAATATTTAGTAGTGCATGCATATATTTAGTGTTTAATAATGACGTAATATTTAGTAGTGCATGTATATATTTAGTGTTTAATAATGGCGTAATATTTAGTAGTGCATGTATATATTTAGTGTTTAATAATGACATAATATTTAGTAGTGCATGTATATATTTAGTGTTTAATAATGACGTAATATTTAGTAGTGCATGTATATATTTAGTGTTTAATAATGACGTAATATTTAGTAGCGCATCCGTTTTAATGCACTACAGCAGGACTGAGTTGTAAAGCACAGCTTGTGCAGCCGGACTCAGCTCTGTTACTAGTTCCCAAGGTTAAAGAGTCGAGTGTGTTTGTGGTGTTTGTGAATTCAGTCACACTGCGGTGAAGTGCACTAGAGAAGTATAATTAGGCAGGTTCCCACAGAGGCATGAATTTCCTCTCAGCGAGTCACAATATTATGAGCGTGTCCCGCAGGCCGGCACAGTGTGTTCTGATAGTTGCTTCCCTAATAAGTATCTTTGTCCAAATGAAAGCTCAAATACTGAGAACATTGTGTGTCTCTCTTTCTCTCGTTTCACTTCACCATTATTACACTGTTGAGAACCGAGTGGCCGATGTTGAAATGCTGGTCAATATTCATTGTTTGTTAGTGCATTCCTGTCAAATAAAGAATGATTGCATCCCAGGTATCATTCATTTACAATTATGCATTTGCTCATATTTATCTTATATTTAACTTATTATTTATTCAAAGTGATTTACATCGCATTCAAGCTCTACAATGTTATCAGTTCATACCCCTACAGTTCCAGTCAAACGTTTGGATACACCATATAATTTTAAAATGTGGAAAGTATGCATAATAAAAAGTCATTAAATAGTGCAACTGGAACTAAGTTATTTACACACATATACATACAGCGGGTAAAATAAGTATTGAACACATCATCATTTGTCTCAGTAAATATATCTCTAAAGGTGCTGTTGACATGACATTTTCACAAGATGTATTTATTTCGTGTGTGTGTGTGTGTGTGTGTGTGTGTGTGTGTGTGTGTGTGTGTGTGTGTGTGTGTGTGTGTGTGTGTGTGTGTGTGTGTGTGTGTGTGTGTGTGTGTGTGTGTGTGTGTGTGTGTGTGTGTGTGTGTGTTTGTGTCTCTGTCCCCGGAGCACAAAAGCAGTCATAAGTAGCACAGGTATATTTGCATATCTTTGTATCTCTCCAAGAAAATGATATCATTATTTGGAAGAACAATAAACCAGTAAGAAACAGAGCTGGATCAACTTAAATCATACAGTATGTTTGTACTGTTTATTTATTTTTTCAAACGCTATATTAGTCTGTTTTTCTTGGCAGAAACTTCTGATGAAGTCTACAAATGAATCAAATATTTTATACTCTATAAATCGCTATTTTAAGATCACGTGTTAATATATTATGAAAGTAGCCTTATAATAAGTAGCACAATGAGCTGCATGAGTGAGAAATTAAAACATATAGGGATGCATATAAAAAGTAACTTAGACTGCAAATAAAATATACAATTATTTAGTTTTTTTTTGCAGTTTGTTTTGTTGCTTGACTCATTTTTATGCTGTAGCATAGTCTTAGTCTATAAGCATGAATATGTATTTTAAATTCAAATCAATATATTATGTTCATGTGTTTATTTGGGCAGTATCCAGATTGCAAGTGCAATAATAAATGCAGAGAGCTGGATGCAGCTCTTCTGGAGAAAAAGTCATTTGGATTGCAATGATATATAAAATATATAATGAATTGCTAATATTTTTGCAGTTTGACCTTTTGCTGGACTGTTTTTTTGCATGTGTTTATAGCCGTATAATAAGTGCAGTAATAGTCATTATCACAAAATAAACTCCGATGCAAGAGCTTGATGCAATGTGTTCCTGTGGCTCAGTGGTAGAGCATTGTGTTAGCAGCGCAAAAGGTTGTGGGTTCAATTCCCAGGAAACACACACATACTGATAAAAAAAAACTGTATAGCCTGAATGCACTGTAAGTCTGCTATATATATATAAATGTGTGATAAGTGTGTCAAGGTGTATTTCTGCATGAATTACCAGCTGCCTGTTTTTTTATTTGTAATATTTGACTACAAACACATTCAAGCCTTTCGATCACAAGAAACACATTCATGAAGACGTGTGATTATTCTGTGTTTGTGTGCTACAGCTGAGGGATTGTGGGTAATGGCCCTGATGATGATGATGATGATGATGATGATGAATGTGCGGCTGATTTCTGAGATCTTGATGTATTCTTTACAAAGCCGTGTCTCAGTTGCTTCTTCTAGACAGCACCGAGATTGGAGACTTTTGCTTTTCTCCAGGAAAGAGTTCAACTGTGTTAATCTGGTGTCATTGAAATAATATATTTGTTTTTATTAATAATAATTATTTAAATGTTTAATAGTTTTAATATTTTCCATTTTTTATTTGAGTTGAAATTTTAGTAATTTTGTTTAACATTAATTTTACATTCATTTCACATTACTTTTATATCCACATTTACATCTTTTACTTGCATTTTTATGGCATTTAATGATTTTTGGAAGAATAATTTGAGATGTTAATAATATTTTAATTGTATTTATTTTTTATATTTTTAAATTTTTAATAATTGTAAGTGTTTTTTCTCAATTTTTCCATTTTAATTGTAGTTTATTTATATATATATATATATTACATTTTTTATATTTGTAAGTGTTTTTTTTTAAATATTTTTTATGTTTACATTTTATATTTTCCATTTTCATTTTAATTGTAGTTGAAATTTGAGTAATTTTGTTGTGTGTTTTGTCATTTTTTATTAGTTTATACATTTTTTTTAATTTATAACAGCAAGAATTGCAACGAGTAATGTTTCCTTAGCAACTAGCTGAAATGTTTCTTTTATATATTTTATTTATTTCACTTTATTTTATTTTCAATAACAGTGAATTTTCTTAATGATTTTTTAAATGTTTTATTAAATCAGCAATTAAAATCAGATATGAATATATAAAAGTCTACAGAGCATCTTTGTTCTTTGTCTTTTTTTTTATGTTCCTATTTAGGATTATTTTTATTTCAGTTTAATATTTATTTCTAGTTGTATTTGAACATTTCCAAATTTCACTTAGTTTTTCATCTAATATTTATCATTTATTTCAGCTTTATTTCAATTAAAACAATTTTTCATGCTTTTAGTTTTGGTGAACAACAATAACCTGCTTGAAAAGCAGAGCAGCAAAAATCTCAATCTGCTCTGACCCTTCAAATGAGTCTGTAATGAGATCATTACACAAAGTGCTGACGGCGATGGCGTTTATTAAATATTGAAGCGATGTCGTTTAACTGACCTGTTTGCTGATGAACTCATCACCATAAAAATATGCCATCTCATTGTTTCCATAAAACAGACATTTGATTGAAACGGGTGATGGGACGCAGAATAGACCTCCATGAACGGAGAAGTGTTTCTCTTTCACATCAGAGGAGACTTCATGAAGTACTCCGATGTGAGCCAGTCAAGTATTAAAGGTGCATTGATACAGTAGTTTAAATAGTTCTCTGGTATCTACATAGAAGGTATGTGGCTTATTTGGCAGGGTCATGAATAATAATGAGCTCTGCTCTGATTGGCTGTTTCACAGCGCTGCTTAATGTTGAGCTCTGCTCTGATTGGCTGTTTCAGCGCTGCTTAATGTTGAGCTCTGCTCTGATTGGCTGTTTCACAGGCGCTGCTTAATGTCGAGATCTGCTCTGATTGGCTGCTGGCGCTGCTTAATGTCGAGCTCTGCTCTGATTGGCTGTTTCACAGCGCTCCTTAAAGTTGAGCTCTGCTCTGATTGGCTGTTCTCCAGCGCCCTTAAAGTTGAGCTCTGCTCTGATTGGCTGTTTCACAGCGCTCCTTAAAGTTGAGCTCTGCTCTGATTGGTTGTCACAGCGCTCCTTAAAGTTGAGCTCTGCTCTGATAGGCTGTTTCACAGCGCTGCTTAATGTTGATCTCTGCTCTGATTGGCTGTTTCACAGCGCTGCTTAATGTTGAGCTCTGCTCTGATTGGCTGTTTCACAGCGCTGCTTAATGTTGAGCTCTGCTCTGATTGGCTGTTCACAGCGCTGCTTAATGTTGAGCTCTGCTCTGATAGGCTGTTTCACAGCGCTGCTTAATGTTGAGATCTGCTCTGATTGGCTGTTTCACAGCCGCTTAATCGAGATCTGCTCTGATTGGCTGTTTCACAGCGCTGCTTAATGTTGAGCTCTGCTCTGATTGGCTGTTTCACAGCGCTGCTTAATGTTGAGCTCTGCTCTGATTGGCTGTTTCTAGCGCTGCTTAATGTCGAGATCTGCTCTGATTGGCTGTTTCACAGCGCTTAATGTTGAGCTCTGCTCTGATTGGCTGTTCTCACAGCGCTGCTTAATGTTGAGCTCTGCTCTGATTGGCTGTTTCACAGCGCTGCTTAATGTTGAGCTCTGCTCTGATTGGCTGTTTCACAGCGCTGCTTAATGTTGAGCTCTGCTCTGATTGGCTGTTTCACAGCGCTGCTTAATGTTGAGCTCTGCTCTGATTGGCTGTTTCACAGTGCCACTCATCAGCAAGAAGGAAACACAGGGAGGAAAATATGTATTTAAATACTTTCTATCACAGTTATATCGTCGGGTAATTATACTGTGTATAAAGCAGGCATCAGGGAGCCGTTATTAATACGCGAGGCATTGAAACTGCTTTTGAACAATCAGTCGATGGCGTTTCACGTTCAAGAGACGCGATGCACAAACTCAGTTTATATTATGGAGCAACAGAACTTATCACACATGTCACAAGATCAGACGCTTGTCAGTGGTGCTCAGGATCTGTACATCATTCTCCATCATCCTCATCTCTCCTTACTCTGTTTATGTGGGAAGTGAAATCTTATGTACTGTTACAGGCTACAGCTAGCAAGGAGCTAAGCATGTCACTTTTTAGTGGCTCGCGTTATTTTATTAGAACGCGTTATTTGCTTTCCGTGGCTTTCTGAATACAGACACCAACCCATCCCTGCACTTCACATCCCCTGCACAGCCTGGAACATTACATTTATTTCCATCATCTGCCATTTTCGCTGTTGTCCGCGCGTGTTTATTTACAACACCTGATGGTTCAGCTGACGCTGGCCTAGAACTAGAAACGGGTTTATGTAATGATGGGGCGTAGTGATCCCGACTGTTGCATCACAGTCGTGTTATGTTCGGATTCGCCTGTTTTTCAGTGGTCTTTTTTAATCACGAGATTTACATAAGGAGGAGGAAACTATGGTGTCTGAGGCTCACTGTATGTCATTTCCATACAGAACTGTTATTATTGAACTATGCCAAGCTAAAGACAGTTTTTCATTCTATGGCACCTTTAATACATTTCTCTTCAGATTCTTTAGGGGGGGGAAACGAGTCATAGTTGTCATATAGAGCTGTAACATTAATGTGAATAGCAGATCGTTTGATGAGAAATGTTTGAGTTCATATTGAGATGTACTGTTAAGCTTCACTCGACACAATTCATCTCACGTGAAACCGTTCGAGGAGGTATTTGTGAGATGCTGTTGAATCGATGCCAATCACAGCTGGTTAGAAAGGTGTGTGTGAAACAGCAGTCATGTGTTGGATAACTGATAGACGCTCAGTTTTAACAGTAACCCCGTGTTTGTTTGGATTCTGAATGAGTGCAGAGATTTATATTACTGTTTTCAGCAAATGCTTTTCTCAGCAGGCTGCATTTATTTGATCATAGATACAGAAACAGGAAACACTTTTGTGAAATTATTACAGTTTAAAATAGTCGTTTTTTGTTGTGTATATTTTAATATATAATTTATTTCTGTGATGGACAGGAATTGCTAAAATAACATAAAAAAAATAGACAAAGATCTGCATTTAGGTTTTATTCAAAATGCCTTATATGTGAAAATGCATGATCTTGTGTCAATTACGTTTAACTAGATAATTTTTTATTATGTTAAAATTAGTTAAAATTCATAACTTTTTCAGCAAAACTGTTCAAAATTTGGGATAATATTTTTTTTTCACTATAGCTGTATTTATTTGGGCAAAACTACAGCAGAAACTGTGAAATATTATTACAATTTAAAATAGCTGTTTTCTATGTGAGTATGTGTTTAAATGTAATTTATTTCTGTGATCAAAGCTGTATTTCCAGCATCATTACTCCAGTCTTCAGTGTCACATGATCTTCAGAAATCATTATAATATACTGATTTACTGCTCAAGAAACATTTCTGATTATTATCAATGTTCAAACAGTTGTGCTGCTTAACATTTTTGTGAATTCAGTCATAAATTTAGTTTTTCAGGATTCTTTGATGAGCAGAAAGTTCAAAAGAACAGTATTTAAATTAAATTCAAGCTTTTCACGATGCAAATCGTTACAAAGCAGCTTTACAGAAAATTAAAGTTTCTACATTATATTTAGTTGTAGTCTATCAGTGGTGACTATCTCAAGTTGATATCCATACGTACAGTAAAAATCAAGCTAGTTAATATCATGTAATCAAACATTGCTGTTAATAGTGTACACTGTCGATGCTGCAATCACACTTATAGCAAAGCATTTATTTGAAATATAAATAATAACACCATGAATGTCTTTACTGTCACTTTTGATGGGTTTGAAATGGAGGGGAAATAGCAATGAGTGGAAAGAAGACATGAGCTTGTATAAGTGTGGCTCTCTCTCTTCTCTTAGACGCACATTGTTTCTCTCGTTCTTTGTTTCTCAGAGTTTATGTGCTGTTCAATAACTCTCTAACAGCAGGGATGAAACGGCCGGATGTAGCCTTATGATATTCCTCAGACATGTTTACTGAGCAGGTTTTCCTCCTCTTCTCTCTTTCTCAACAAATTGCAAAATGAATTGTCTTAAATGATCCTTCCATGGTATTACTGATACTACCCCACTAAACACTTCCCTCTCTTAACAACCTATAACTTCCCACAGGGAGAAAAAAAGACGGGTTCAAATAAAAAATAAAATACATTTAAAAGCATGCATAAAAATCGTATATGTTTATATATTAATGCTCAGCTTACGTATCAAGACAGTTAGCCAGCAGATAATCTAAAAATGGCGCCACACTTTATCAAAGGTCTTTAAAGAACCAGTGAGTGATAGTCTCATTATTTCCAGTTTAATAGTAAACACTTCTTTTAGCCATGTATCAAAGGAAGGAGGTGAGACGTGCTTCCACTTTAAAAGAATGAGGCGTCTTGCTAGTAAAGGCTAAAGCCTTTTGGACCGTTACTGAAATGTTAACATCTACTGTCAACCCAAAAGTGGATCTGTGTCAATATCTATGTTGAAGGCATCTTTCAAAGTTTTAAATATTTTAGTCCAATACTCAAGTAGTTTAGGGCATGCCCACAACACGTGAATGAGATTTGCTGGTGATTGCTTGCAGCTATTACATGCATCGCTGACAGAGGGGTATATTTTAGCAAGTCTAGCATTAGTATAGTAAACCCTGTGTAGAACCTTACATTGTATGTCTTACGCATATAGATGAGGTGTGAGTGAGCTCAAGAATACACCAGGTATTCTCTCTCTTTCTTATCAAATACTTGTATTCCCTGAATCCCTGTCCTCTCTCTGTCTTTTCTTCTCTAACACGCGCTGCCGACATTCCCCGTGTGCCATACAACTAAACATTTTTCTTATATAACGTGAAGAACTTTACTTGTGATCCTGTGACTAACTATTCATCAAAGAATCTTACAAAATTCAAATTGATCACGGTTTTCATAAAAATATTGGGCAGCACAACAGTTTTCATCATTGAAAATAAGCAGTAAACCAGTATATTATAATGATTTCTGAAGATCATGTGACCAGTGTCGGGGGGGTAACTCATTACAAGTAACGCGAGTTACGTAATAATATTACTTTTTTCAAGTAGCTAGTAAAGTAACGCATTACTTTTTAATTTACTAGAAAATATCTGAGTTACTTTTTCTCCATTTATTGACTGAGTGCGCCGTGTGAACATGATCTTACTGTAGATCTAATCTAGACTAAATATGAATGTGTATTAATTCATCACACTCGCAAAAAACAGATTCAGTATTCATCAAAATGAATTAAAACAGTGAAA
>CM050423.1:29633043-29660543 GCA_027564155.1 Gymnocypris eckloni scoliostomus
CTATCAAGTAAGGGTACTGTTGGCATCCCGAATCGTACCGTACTGTACTGACCCGTACCGCTCGGAGAAAACGAGGCATTAGTAGTAGTAGTAGTATACAAATCTAAGTTTATTTACATAGAAAGTAATACTGTAATGCCCACACTACTACTTCTAAAAATAAGTATCATTTGTTTTTTATTTTATGTAATTTTTTATTTCATTGAAACAACTTTTCTTTTGATTTGGCATCATATTTTGCATATTTCGCACTCGTTTTATGTGGTCTGTGATGATCAGCTGTCATTACCGAGATGGTAAAATCTTCCCCCGTGGAAAAGACAGCACGGTCATAATGAATTTAAAACGTCTCATCGTTATCATTGAAACACAGTAAAACAAGCCCATTGTGTCCCTGGCTGTTGTTAGATGCACAGATCGGTTCCTCTCAGTGATGCTGATGATGATGATGATGATGGTGATGATGGTGATGATGATGATGATGCTGATGATGATGATGGTGATGGTGATGATGCTGATGATGATGATGGTGATGATGGTGATGGTGATGATGATGCTGATGATGCTGATGATGGTGATGATGATGGTGATGCTGGTGATGATGATGGTGATGATGCTGGTGATGATGATGGTGATGGTGATGATGATGATGATGATGATGATGGTGATGATGGTGATGATGATGGTGATGATGATGATGCTGATGATGGTGATGATGATGATGCTGATGCTGGTGATGATGATGGTGATGATGATGATGATGATGGTGATGATGATGATGATGGTGATGGTGATGATGATGATGCTGATGATGGTGATGATGATGATGCTGATGCTGGTGATGATGATGGTGATGATGATGATGATGATGATGATGGTGATGATGATGCTGATGATGATGCTGGTGATGATGATGGTGATGATGATGATGCTGATGATGATGATGGTGATGATGATGCTGATGATGATGGTGATGATGGTGATGATGATGATGATGATGATGATGATGGTGATGATGATTTGGGCTATATTTAGATCGTCTCTGTAGCTGCTTTTATTATGAAGAATACAAACACAGAATTAAATCTTCAGATGGAGTCCTGAAACTCCACAGACTGCCACGTGCTTCAAAACACCGCCTGATGCTCTTCATATCATCTGTGTTTGTGTGCACACATGCAAAAACACTGTAAAACAAGAAGAATGCATTGCACAAGTTTATACCGACTTTCTGTACCATGACTAAAGACACACCTTCCGGAAAATGTGCTGTTCACTACTCCTGTAGTGTATGAATGCAGAACAAATGTATATATTTTATTGAACATTGATGGATGAACACATTTTGTGGGAAAATAAATCAGAGTTTTTGTTTAATGATCTTGTAAATGCACGAAAGGCAATAGTGTGTTTTGCATATTATTAAGTTAATACATGTTCAAAACAATCAATTCAGCAACATTTGTACTATTTAAGAAATAATTTATTTTTAATAAACATGATGTCATTAAAATATGCAGAGGCGGACAGTAGTGAAGTGTTTTTACTCTACTGTAAAAGTACTTTTCAGGTGTCAGTATTTTATAATTGTGTTTTTCTTTAGAAAATTTTACTTCATAACATCCCAAAGCATAATATTGTACTTTTTGCTATTTCTGTTTCATATTAAATATCATTCCATACAACAAGAAAGCACTAAATGTTTTAATATTCTTAAGTATTAAAGGTAAAACAAACAACAACTTTTATGTATGAAATGTAGTGCAGTAAAATGTATGATATTGTGCTTTGGATGCAGTGAAGTAAAAGATAAAAAGTACAGAAATAAACAGATTTTTATCAATTTACTAGAGTAAAGTAAAAATACTCTACTGTCCGCCTCTGAAAATATGGTAGTATCGATAAATAAATGAGTAAAGGTAACAATAATTTAAAATATTTTAATAATAGCTGTACAATATTAACACTAAATATGACATAATGCATTTACATATGAATAATATCATATTTTTCATGAATTATATCATATTTTTGTGCCTTGAATCCAACAGCAAGGGCACTTTATAGCACAAATACACTTTTATTTTTTTTTTTTACATATTCTTTAGTAAGAATACAGGTTTGAGAAGTTAAATAATAACTACAAGAGTAAATAATAATACAAAAGTCTGTTAACTTGTTTTTGTACTTTTAATTTAAGATTAATTCAGTTGTGCATGAATTTGTGAACATGTTCATCTGTAATCAAGCCAATAATTAAAGCGGCATGCTTTGCATACTTGCAATAACAAATTAGATTAGATTTAAGCATTTGAAATAAAACCATAAAGACATTTGGGGATGTTTGAGATGTTTTAAATCACAATATATTCGTGCTGAAACTACAGCATGGTTCCTGTTTTATAGTGAATGCATTTTAGCCATGTTCATTACATGTAATGTTCAAAACAAGATGTCTTTGAATACCTTCTGGAAATGTTCCTTCTCAAGAGAGACTTTACTGCAAAACAACACTAGCTGTTTATGAAGAGGATTTTGTTCCGTGCTCATGCTGTGTAGTTCAGTATGAGTGCATTTGTTTGTGTTTTTGTAAAGCACTTATGAATTTGTTAGCCCTTTCTGGTCCAGATCAAATATTTGCAGGTTGTGTTTCACTCAATGGCAGGAAGCCAGATTTGCTTATCGAGTCGAGCCAGCTTGTTTCCAGTGTTTGAGTGGCTCTTGTTCTCTGCTGCTTCAGCTTCAGTCGGCTGAGAAACTGCTGCGGTCTGATTAGAGCAGTGTTTCCCAACCACTGTGCCATGCTAGAAAATGATCAAAAACTTCCTTATCTCTATTGTATTTCATTATGTTCCTGTGGCTCAGTGGTTAGAGCATTGCGTTAGCAGCGCTAAGGTTGTGGGTTCAATTCCCAGGGTACTCATGTACTAACAATACAAATGTATAACCTGAATGCACTGTAAGTTGCTTTGGATAAAAGCGTCTGATTAATGTAAATGCATAAATGTTATTATTTTAAATCAGTGCTATTGGTCATTGGTATGTCGGTTTGTGGGTTTCACAAATATTTAACCAATGAAAAGCATTCAAAAGAGCTTGTGACTAAACCTCGTAACACCATTGGATCCTCAGTTAAAGCTCATAACTCCATCCCTCCTTCATTCAGAATTAAGTGCCGCGATGCACAGTTTGAAGACGGACGTATTATGGCAAGCCGTATTAACATTTAATCTACAAGCAGTACTAGTATCTATTTTCATGCTACTAGTACTTATTTTTTTAGATACTAGTATCTTTTCCATTAAGTACTAGTACTTATACATTAACTCACTCACTTCAAATCACTTTTTTATTGTCACATGACCACAGCACGTGCCTTGGTGAGTGAAATTCTTGAGAGCGTGCTCCAGACAAACAATTTACATATAGACAGTACATATTTACAGACTTACACAGATGATAATGTGCAAAAACCACATACATATACTCAGTACACACAGTGTACTATTAGACATACTTAGTTACCAATACACATTATACACTGTATGTACACGTCTGCATTATGTACACATCTATACATAGTAATATGTGAAGGTGCAACAGATTATACATTATACAACATATTAGTTGTGCAACAGATAGTTGTGCAAAGGTGCAACAGATTATACATATGCAGTGTCGTGGATGTGCTCTGTATGGTGTCCAGTGATAGCAGATAGGTTGTGTTAGTGCAGTGTGTGCGTGTGTGTAGTCCGGTAGAACTGTGTTAAAGTGCAGTGCATGGCATGTTGTGTGAGTGGGAGTGTAATGTAGGGTGAAGTACATAACTACTAGTGCTTATAGATTAAATGTTAAATCGGCTTGCCATAGACGTCTACTTCTTTGCAATGCAAGGGTGAATAAAGAACTGATGTTTTCTTTACTCAAGAAATGCTGTCTATAAAGGTTAATGTGTTTGTGTGTGTATAAAGAGCAGAGAAGAGTCTTAGCATTTGATGTCTAGTTGTAGACAATACACTTTTCCAGGCTACGTTTTAAATATCATAGCTGTTCGTCTTTTATATGGTGAGATTTTGGCCAAATGTATTACATTTACATTTATGCATTTAGCAGACGCTTTTATCCAAAGCGACTTATGACCATTCAGGTCATACTTTTTTTTGTCAGTACATGAGTTCCCTGGGAATCGAACCCACAACCTTTGCGCTGCTAACGCCATTCTCTAACCACTGAGCCACAGGAACGTTAACAACATTAACAACAAGAGAAACTGAGCACTCATATAGCTACAATAAACTTTATAACCCGCAAACTGGTGAAAATGTGATGCTATCAATTTACTGCCGTTCTAATGATGGACGAAACACAGATCTCTGTCACTCGCAGTATGATTTTCAGATATTAAGTGCAACTGTCTGATCATATATAAAGCCAAAATACCAACTCTGATGACGCAATGTTTAATTATATATATATATTTTTGTAATGCTTAGTGGGATTTGTTACATATCAGAACTGTGCAATGGCAGAAGAAACATTGGGAAACGTATCGGTTACTATCGTAACCTCGGTTCCCTGAGATACGGACGAGTACCGCGCCTTGTAAAGACGCATATGGGAAAATGCCTTTTTCTCCTGAACTGAAGTCTTATTTAATCACGCAGTGAAACTGCACGACTATTGGTTCGCAGGTGTAGAAAACGAACCAATGGGTCGGCAGCGGAGCTGCACGAACCTATGGCGACGATACGCGCCAATATTCCCGCCAAACGGGCGGGCATCTGGCTATATAAGCGGTCGTTTCCGCATAGGATCCTCAGGTTTACTTGACTGAAGCGACGACTGAGTCGTGCAGCTACCTGGCACGGCAAAGTACGCAGTACTCGTTCCGTATCTCAGGGAACCGAGGTTACGATAGTAACCGAGTACGTCCCCTATCGATACTCCACTCGTACTGCGTCTTGTAAAGACGCATATGGGAACTGAATTTAATCACGCCGTGCTAGGGTAGATGAACGACTGTATATACTTCCATAAACATAAATGCCCATAGGGAAGTAAGTAGTATACTTCAGGCTAAAGCGAGCTAAACTCATAGAGGTAGAGGTCTCGGCCTGGATAATCGTTCCACTTCTGTATACTCAGTTAACCGGAGTATGCAGGGTGCCAATTAGAGAGCCTGAGCGCATTGCGGTCAAGAAATCTCTGACAGGATTGTTCCCACAGCGTATGTGTACAAGCTCATCTAAGCAGAGAGGACTCTGGCCTGTAAGGCCGGTATGTCCAGGTTATAAAACCTAGCAAATGTGGACGGAGTGGCCCAGCCAACACAAATCTCTGTAATGGATACACCGCTAGACCATGCCCATGACGAGGCGATGCCTCTAGTCGAATGGGCTCGTACTCCAATGGGGCATTGCAGGCCCAAAGAAGAGTATGCCAGCATGACAGCATCCACTATCCACTTAGAGAGTCTCTGCTTCGTGACCGGATGTCCTTTGGTGCGGTTACCGAAGCTAACAAAGAGCTGTTCCGTATGCCTAAAAGGGGCGGAACGCTCAAAGTAGATTCTCAGAGCTCTGACAGGGCATAACAAAGATAACTCCCGGTCCTCCTCAGACGGAGGAAGCGCGGAGAGCGTGATGACCTGAGCTCTGAACGGGGTTGAAAGTACCTTAGGTACATAACCATGCCTTGGTTTCAGGACGACCTTGGAGTCGTGGGCCCAATTCCAGGCAGGCAGGGCTAGTAGAGCGCCTGCAGGTCTCCAACTCGCTAACCGACGCTAGTGCTAGTAGCAGAGCAGTTTTCAGCGAAAGTGACCGGAGGTCCGTGAGACTAAGCGGCTCAAAAGGAGGGCCTTTCAAGGCCCTCAGTACAGTGGGCAGATCCCATGTAGGGACAGTAAGGGGCCGAGGTGGATTCAACCTCCTGGCTCCTTCAGAAAACGGACAACTGAGTTGTCTCTGCCTACCGACTGGCCCGCTATAGGGGCATGAAAGGCCGCTATAGCTGCTACGAACACCTTGAGTGTAGAGTGAGAACGTCCTTTATCTAGCAGTTCCTGCAGAAAGGACAGAACCACCGCTAACTCAGAGGTAGAGGGTTTTCACCACGGTTGAGGCACCTGGAGAAAACAGACCACTTAAGGGCATAGAGGCGTCTCGTGAGACGGGGCTCTAGCCTCAGAAATGGTGTTTAACACTCGCTCTGGGAAGCCAGTAGGCTCCCATTGAGCGGCCAAATGTAGAGAGCCCACAGCTCGGGTCGAGGTGCCATATTGTTCCGTTAAGCCTGAGAGAGGAGATCCCGTCCTCAGGGGCACGGGCCAGGGGCTGCTGTCAGTAGCTGAGTCAGCTCTGACAACCAAGGTTGGTTCCTCCACAAGGGGGCCACCAATAGCACCTTGTGACCCTGTTCCCTGATACGCCTGACGACCTGTGGAAGCAGGGCGATCGGGGGGAATGCATAAAGGAGGAGGTTGGGCCAATCGTGGGCCAACGCATCCCTGTCCTTCGAATAATAAGTTGGGCAGTGAGAGTTGTCTTTGGAGGCGAAAAGGTCTACTTCTGCCTTGCCAAAGGTCTTCCAGATCTTCTGAACCACCTGGATGGAGCATCCACTCCTCTGAGGGGACATTGCTCCGAGATAACATATCTGCTCCTTGGTTCAGTCTGCCCGGCAGGTGTGCTGCCCTCAGCGAGCGCAGGTTGAGCTGAGCCCATTCCAGAAGGCGCTCTGCCAGAATAAAGAGGCGCTTCGAGGAGACACCTCCCTGGTGATTTATATAGGACACCACGGACATGTTGTCTGAGCGAATCAGCACATGGCGTCCTATTAGGTCCGCAGGAAAAACTGGCAGGCTCGACAAACTGCTAGCATTTCCAAGCAGTTGATGTGGAAGCCGCTCTCCGTCTTCGACCAATGGCGAAGGTCGGTTTGCCTTCGCACAGCGCCCCCCAACCTGTGTTGGAGGCGTCTGTCGTGACAACTTTCCTGGTGTGGACCAACCCCATGGCCACGCCCTTCTCCATCCACCGTGGGTTCTTCCAGGGGGTCAGGGCTGTTACACAGGCCTGATTCACCCTGATATGCAAGCGTCCGTGACGCCACGCGTTGTGTGGAACCCGTGGTTTCAACCAGCGTTGAAGGGGCGCATGCGGAGCAGGCCCAGCTGTAACACTGGCGATGCTGCGGCCATAAGGCCCAGCATTCTCTGAAACACTTTGAGTGGGCGAGCGGTGTCGCTCTTGAAGGTGGCCGCGAGTTTCTGAATGGCCAGAGCGCGTTCTGGCGCTATCACCGCTCTCATGTGAGCTGAGTCCAGAACTGTACCCAGGAACGATATTCGCTTGGCTGGGAGACAGTGCGCTTTGGCGAAATTGACCCTGAGCCCCAGGCGCCTAAGTGGCTGAGGATGAGGGTTCTGTGTGAAAGTAGTTCCACCTCTGACTGGGCCAGAATGAGCCAGTCGTCGAGGTAGTTGAGAATGCGGATTCCCATCTGTCTCAGAGGGGAAAGAGCCGCGTCCATGCACTTCGTAAAGTACGGGGGCCAGAGACAGCCCAAAGGGTAGGACCGTGTACTGGTAAGCCACTCCCTCAAGGCGAATCTCAAGAATCGTCCTGTGATGGGGGCTATCTGGATGTGAAAGTATGCATCTTTCAGGTCCAGAGAACAGAACCAGTCCTCTGTGCAAATCTGCGAGAGGATCTGCTTCAGTGTGATCATCCTGAACGGCCGCCTCATGAGGGCGTGATTCAGGCGTCTGAGATCGAGGATGGGCCGGAGGCCGCCATCCTTTTGGGGACGAGGAAGTAACGGCTGTAAAGCCTGACTCGCTCAAAGCTGGAGAAACCATTTCTATGGCTCCTTTTTCCAGCAGCGTCATCACCTCTGAGCGCAGAACGCGAGCGCTCTCGCCCTGCACCGAGGTGGAGACCACGCCGCTGAAGCGCGGGGTCTTGAGCGTGGAGTGAATAACCTCGTTTTATTATCCCCATAACCCACTCTGACACTCCGGGATGGCCTGCCAGGCCTCGCCCGCGTGGCAAGGGGTTGGATAAACTCGAGTGGCCGGCTGCACGGAGGCAGGGCACTCGTGAGGGACGGAAGAAGAAAATTGCTCTCTTTTTGAGAATGTTTGTGTTTTATTTTTTCCGCTATCACAGCGGACAGTTGCATGGTCGCTTGTACGGACCCTGTAGCAACAGACACAATTCCCTCTGCACCCGGAAAAGAACGGGGTGCCAAGAGGTTTCCCATGAGAGGCCTTTTGGTGGGCGGTCCGGCCGTGGCGGGACTCGACCCTCTCCTCTTCCTGTCCTGCAGATCAGGAGGACGCCGGGCGCACAGGGTCCAACGCTATCTTGAGTCGGGGGCCCTGGCGTGTCGGAGGGGGGTGGCGTCTGGCTGAGCGTGAACGCCCTCGCGGCTGCTGAGTTCTAGCAGGCTGAGGGGCGTAAACGGCAGGTGCAGGTTTCGCAGACTGCTGAGTCGGCGCAGTCCTGGGGCGACTCTGAGCAGCTGCTGGGCTGGAGCGCTTGGGCAGGAAGTGTCGCATAGCCTGTGACGCCTTCTGTGCTTCTGTGAAGCGCTCAGCGAATCCTTTCACCGCAGGTCCAAAGAGGCCGCTGGGGGAAATTGGAGCATCAAGGAAGGAGACCCTGTCCGCATCCTTGATCTCCGTCAGCGTGAGCCACAGGTGGCGCTCGAGCACTACCAGGCTGGCCATAGACCTTCCTATGGCTTGGGCGGTAGTCTTGGTGGCTCGAAAGCTAGGTCTGTAGCCCTTCTCAGCTCCCTGAGAGTCGCAGGATCAGGCTCAGACTCGTCTATGGCAGAGAGGAGCTTGGCCTGATAGACCTGTAAAACCGCCATAGAGTGGGCGCGAAGCCGCCTGTCCAGCTGAAGCGTGGGAGCGTCCAGCGAGCGCTGAAGTGGTCCTGCATGGCTTGACGGGTGACTGGCTTTCGCCTTCCAGCCGATGGCAGTGGGTGGGCAGAGATGTGCAGCCACTGACTCATCCAGTTGAGGCATCCTCTCATATCCCTTTTCTTCAGCGCCATCAACCGTAGTGAGTGAGGGCAGATGAAGCGGAAGTACGGAGGCGGGCAGAGTAAGGAGGCGCCAAGATCTCGTGAGCTCGTCATGTACTTCAGGGAAGAACGGGCGATGGTCGTTGTTGAGGGCCTGACGGCGCCCGGCAGAAACCACTCATCCAGACGGCTGCGAGAGGGCTCCTCTGGAGACCACTCCAAACCCAGCTCTTCAACCGCTTTGGAGAGAACACGGAAAAGTTCGGCATCCATCCCGGCTTTGGCGGGCGCTGGGCGCGGGCAAACCTGAGGGGCGGGTCAGTCACTGAGCCACACAGCTCCTCAGCATCTGAAGCTACCAGTGACATGCTGTCATCGGCCAGCTCATCGCCACTTCCCCAAACGAGACCAGATCGCTCACGCCATGGGAGGGACGCTGGTCAGGTTGGATAAAAAGGACGGGAGAAAGCTCTCTGTGTGGTGAAAACGAGGCACGCGGGATCTGAGCCGGCGTGAGCTCGCTTTCAACCAGGCGCTGAAAACCTCTGCCCCGCTGTTTTTTCCTCACAGGTCCCTGAGAGGAAGAAAACGGGAGGGCGCGAGGGGCGGGATCGCTCTCTGAAAAGAAAGCGATGCGCGTGCGCAGAGAGGCGAGACTGATGCTCTCGCAGTGAGAGCAATCAGAACCAGCGAGCGCGCATCCGCATGGGCTTTCCCCAGGCAGGAAACACACTCGCCAGACCGTCATCGGCGGCAGGTCTCCCTGCACGAGCCGCAGTAACGGCGCCGGCATTAGAACGCCGATTTGCTCTTTTAGAAAAACTTACGTGATCGCCGGATAGCGGCAGCGAACGGGACCGGAACTGCTGCGATGCTGGGGCGCGTTGAAGGCGGATCAGCCGAGCAGATCGAGGTCGTTGGGTGCTACTGCGAGGCGTGTCAACGGCGAGTAGGCTTCTCTGGATCAGCGTAGACGAAGTCGTCGTCGCTGAAGGAGAAAAAATCTGAGGATCCTATGGCGAAACGACCGCTTATATAGCCAGATGCCCCGCCCGTTTCGGCGGGAATATTGGCGCGTATCGTCGCCATAGGTTCGTGCAGCTCCGCTGCCGACCCATTGGTTCGTTTTCTACACCTGCACGAACCAATAGTCGTGCAGTTTCACTGCGTGATTAAATAAGACTTCAGTTCAGGAGAAAAAAGGCATTTTCCCATATGCGTCTTTACAAGACGCAGTACGAGTGGAGTATCGATAGGGAACGCTGGATTAGAGCACTATTAGAGATTTAGTTTGACATTTATGTGTCGTTGCATAGTATTTATTTATATTTTTCAAGAAAGCATAAGCACGGCTCAATTCTTGCACTTACAGGACAGTTCACTTGATGATACATCGCTATGAACTTAAAGGAATAGTTAAACCAAAAATGATAATTTGCTAAAACTGGTGTGTATTATTGTGATGTTTTTATCAGACTCTCATTCTGACGGCACCCATTCACTGCAGAGCATCCATTGCTGAGACTCATTTCTCCAAACCTGATGAAGAAACAAACTCATCCTGAACTATTTCTTTAACACACATCCATGTATAACATAGTTATTAATATGGCTTCCCTTTCATCAGTCTCTTGGTTTGTGTTTAACAAATCCCAGAAGATTTACTCAAGGCTTGCATTAATCACTAGCTCAAGGGCCGTCCACTGATAACTAACTTGAGTTTGCACTTCAATAAATGCATCATACAACTCCTGAAGTTTGATTATTCCTCACAAGTGTGTATGGTTAATAATTAAACACTGTCTGCATGAATCAACAGGCCTGATCTTTAATCACCTCATACAATAATCAATATGTTCACCATGCATCAGCAAAAAATCATTGATTGATTGGATTTTTTTACAATCCAAGCTTTGCTGCATGTAATGAGCTGTAAAGTTTGTGCACCATGAACTATCCTGAAAATGTAATTACGTGCAACAATAAAGTTAAGGATGTATCGCAAGTTAATTAAAGTTGGGAATGTAATGACTCTGGAGTATGTTTGCAGACGGTTGTGTCAGATTAATTATTGCATCGTGAATATTGAGAAACCTCCACAGAGCTACATTAAGCATCTTTTTAAATATTTTAAAGGTAAAATAAAATCAAAATGCACTGTTTTGCAGATCCTTGCCCACTTTTTATAAGCCACTCAATTCCCGGTGGATAAAATCCAGCTTTCCCATAACTGAATATTAGTTGTACTCAAAACTGAGTGAATTATTACTATGGAAATACATAAAGTTTTGGGAGTCTTATACAGTTTTAGTTCCACTTTTACTAATATAGTTTATAATAGTAAATGATTGTTTAATCTAAATAGAAGCAGTTCTAGTGACGTGAGATGTGTTGCTGGTTTTAGGACACTTTGAGAAAAGGTTAAAGGTCATGTCTGATCTGAGGGGTCAGGAGGGCAAACTGAGTTTTTGGGGATTTTAAGAGATTTGTTTTAGCTTATTATTATTAAAAATAATCTAATTACGTACACATTTTTCTGTGATTAATCACATATTGACATATTTATATTGTCATAATTTCACACTGAATCTCCACAACAAAGATATTTTTAAAGATATATTTTAAATGTGTGTTTAATTGCATCTTTTTTAATAAGTAGCCTATTATTAATGAAGGCCAGTATCATTTAAACCTGCTACAGATGTCTCTATTAAATGCATTTCCCCTTAATTTTAGCAATTAATTATAGCCTTTCAACATTTCAGTATCATTATTTTTAACACAGGCTTTGAAAATAACAACTTGTAATTTAAGTGAACGTAAATCAATCTTCCCACATTTGTTTTTGCATAAATCCTAAATTGAATATAGATGAATCTTTATCTGAATCTGTTAATTGAGCTTTGATTCAAGCTACTATTAAAAGCTAATCCGTGATCAGAGCAGTGAGTGATTTCTCTTTTTCTTTTGTTGTTTGATTTCCATCAATGACAGACTGCAGCAGGTTTGACTTTAAAAGCAGCGCCGTCTCTTTAAATCCTGACACACCTGAAACGGACCTGACACACGTCTGGTTTTCTCTACCTGGTCTCATGGCGTTTACATACCTAAAAAAGTGCACAGAAGCACGTATTTTTATGAGACCAGGTTGGGTTTTCTCCCAACGCTTGGTGGTCATTTAGGACCTTTTTTTAGGACCACTCACCTGAAATGAGCATTTTGACAAAATTGTGTTTTTGTCCATTAAAGGCCGCTTTCTGTGCACAGAACCGAATTGTATTCTCTTATTGTGCTTGACAGTGTGTACATAGTCTACTGTAACAATAGTCAAATGATGCTAGAATTTTTTTAAATAATTGCATTAAATATTTTTAACACAACTGAAGAAAAAGATACAAATAAAGAAGTAAAAAGCAAATGAGTCACTGGCCAAAAGTGCTGCAAACCAAGCGAGTTTAGCCTGTAGTGGTAATTACCGGTGTGACAGATGGCTTGAGACGCCTGCGCTTCTGTGCTGAACAGAGCGACACACTTCACATGCTTATGTTTATCATTCACTCGCATCCCATAACAGACTCATTACAGACTCATAACAGACTCATTACAGACTCATCACAGACTCATCACAGACCCATAACAGACTCATTACAGACTCATAACAGACTCATAACAGACTCATTACAGACTCATTACAGACTCATTACAGACTCATTACAGACTCATTACAGACTCATAACAGACTCATAACAGACTCATCACAGACTCATCACAGACTCATCACAGACTCATCACAGACTCATCACAGACTCATCACAGACTCATCACAGACTCATCACAGACTCATCACAGACTCATCACAGACTCATCACAGACTCATCACAGACTCATCACAGACTCATAACAGACTCATCACAGACTCATCACAGACTCATCACAGACTCATCACAGACTCATCACAGACTCATCACAGACTCATCACAGACTCATCACAGACTCATCACAGACTCATCACAGACTCATCACAGACTCATTACAGACTCATAACAGACTCATAACAGACTCATAACTCTCAGTTACAGGCAAACCTGTGCTGTTTTCTATTTAGATGAACGAATTCTTTTAATGACTCAGGGTCAAATATGTTATTAAATACTGTTCAAATGTTTGGGGTCAGTGAGATTTATTCAAATTATACTTTTATTTGAAAAGATGCATTAAATTGTTCAAAAGTGGCATTTTAAAGTATGATAAAAGGTTTAAATTTCAAATAAATGCTGTTCTTTTGAACATTCTGTTCATCAAAGAATCCTGAAAATAAAAATGTATCACTGTTTTCAAAAATATAAAACTGTTCTCAACATTGATAATAATCAGAAATGTTTCTTGAGCAGTAAATCAGTATATTAGAATGATTTCTGAAGAATCATGTGACACTGAAGACTGGAGTAATGATGCTGAAAATACAGAAATACATTAGTTTAATATATATTCACATAGAAAACAGCTATTTTAAATTGTAATAATTGTTCAAATTTTCACTGTTTTATTGTATTTTTGATTTAAAAATTCAGCCTCGGTGAGCAAAAGACTTATTCTAAACACATTTAAACATCTTGCCAACCCCAAATAATATTAAATCAGATTTCTTTATAATAATTTTAGCAAATAATAAAAATACAAAATAATATACACACACACACACACACACACAACTCACTCTTGCTATCTCTCTGTTTCACAAAATGTTCATAAACCTTGTTAGAGATTGATTTTAAAGTAATAATGTTCCTGGATTTGATGTACCCGTGACAACTAGCCCCGGTCTGCCCTGTAACAGTTTGAAGTAAGCCACGCGCCTCTAGCGTCTCCTCTCACCGGCAGCCGTTCTTCCGGTTGGATCGGGACAGTTGGCGTCTGATCTGGCAGAGCTCGAACAGAAAGCCGGCAGAACCGTGTGTGATTAAACAAGAAACAGATCCACAGTCTCCGGTGCCAAAACCCCTCCAAACACACCCGGATCGATAGAATCAGAGCTTCAGGAACCGCTTTACAGAGCGTATGCTGATCTATGATGACGGTAAACGTCTGTAAATCCAGCTACATCAGTCTGGGGTTCAACTGAAAGCTGTCTGGTTCTGTTGATCTGAACACGTATTATACAGCATGGACCTGAAGATTTGTTCCTTTAAGAAACAGTCATTACTTCATATTTTTCACTTAAAACTGTAATCTGATCAGCAGTCTTCATTAACGAGTGAATGTGAAACATTTCAGAGATTTGAATGTTACCATATTATTACGGCATTAATTAAAAATTGAAATACTTCGAAATTTTGAAATTACACCAAAAATTGATACAAATTCAAATAATTACATAGCAGCTAAGAAATATCCTTTTATAAAAATGAATTTCTAAATGCTAGGAATACATGTAAATGTGGAGTTAATCAGAATTCACATGTGCTTTTATTGTGTGTTTGTCAGACTTTTTTATCCAAAGCAACTTATTTGATTTGATTTGATTGAGTTCATAAATGATAACCGAACCCATGACCTTGATGTTGCTGTGCCATGCTCTAGTGTTTAAGCTTCACTCAATCTACTGTTTTTCTGCATTCATTTTCATCGATTTCTGTATTGATTTTTCACTGGTTTTCGTTGAACAGATTTGACACGTTGCATGTGATTTGGGGCTGAAGGAAATACCTGTAAAGGTAACACGCTGGTAATTTTGTGCTACCATCTCTTTTTTCAGTGCACAGGAATAATTTATGTCTGTGCTGAAGTAATACGAATGGGACATTCTCACTAAATAAATAAATAGAGAGAAAGAAGGAAATTAATGAACTTGATCCCACATGCAATTAGTTTAGGTCTGTACAACAAGACTAAACGAGTTAAAAGTGTTTGTCGAAACAATGCATTTAAGGTCCTGTGTGACTTGACGAATACAGATTCACTCCCAGTTTAGCTTGGCAACAAACATGATTAATGAAGTCTCAGCACAAAACGTTTAGGTTAACTTCAATTTAAGTGGATTGAACATTAAGACAAAACATCCATTTTAACAAGCTGATTTTAACGTAGCTTATTTGATAAAAACAGTAGACTATAGAAGCTGTATTTCTGCTAATGTACTTGCTAGTGCTTCAAATGAAACCGATCGTTCAAAGACTTTGAGAAATCAGTTCTTCCACAAAATCCCTCGTGGTTCAGAAAAACCAATCACACAACTGCCGATGTCCTTCATGTTGTGAAGAACTGTCTCCGATCCTAAAACCCTTTAGGAGAGATAAAGAATAGAGCTAGAGCTATGAAATGAATTGATGAGAAATGATTGCGTTCAAAGATCTTAAACCTTTGATTGCATATATTTAGTATCTTTGCAAATCTGAGCACATTGATGAGATTTCTTCTGAAACTTTAGAAAGATGTCAGATTACTAGTTTTTGTTGCTGTAGTTGTTTGTTTCAGGAGCAACGTTTCAGAAGAAGCTCTGGCAAGCTTAACTAAACTAAAGCAGGCTGGAGATGTTTGTTTAGTTTATTGTGCATTATTAAAACTGATAAAAGCATCGCACCGGTGTAGAATCTGATCGAGTTCTGCACTCGTTTAGTTTCATTGTTTTCATTGTGCATCAAACCCTGTGATTTGTTTTGTTTTGTTTTTATGAATTACTCTAATCACAAACTGAATTCATAATTCATGTCCCAAATTATAAACACAGTTTAACACTTTAGCTGCTTTATTTTTGCATCCACAGCAAATGTTATTATAAAATAACGAGCTCCCAATAGAAGCTCGTTACATGATGTTGTTGGGTCATAGAGTTTCTCCACTGGCTTATTACTGTAATATATATATATATATATATATATGTATGTATGTATATATTTGTTTATTCTCACAAAAGGCCAAGGAAATCTTCTCCTGTAGCCAGAATAGAAATGAAGGACCTTCTTTCAGTGAACCTGACAGAAATAATTAGCTGTAATAGATGGTCTGAAATGTGTGAAGTCATTAGTGTCTCCAGAAACAGAGTCTGTTAATTACAGATCTGAAAGTAACGCTATATGTAGCACGTCCTGATTTTACTGAGTTAGATGTGTTCCTGGGTCAACATATATTGTTGACCCTGGAACAACATTTTAATTAAAAAATTAAAAACCTTAACCATGGTTTTGGAAATGATAGATAAATGACACTGATGTACAAGCACCAAACACTGATCGTAAACCTAAACTTCACTAAAATAATAAACTTGTTCTTTAAATCTGATTGGTTAATAACAATGTTGTTCCAGGGTCAACAAACATGTTGCACTTGATAAAATCAGGTTCTGCCTGTATGTGTGAGTTTGTGCTCGTATAGCTCCTATAGAGAGCTGCATTGATTATGGGTTGTTTGAACTAGCTCCTATAGAGAGCTGCATTGATTATGGGTTGTTGAACTAGCTCCTATAGAGAGCTGTATTGATTGTGGGTTGTTTGAACTAGCTCCTATAGAGAGCTGCATTGATTGTGGGTTGTTTGAACTAGCTCCTATAGAGAGCTGCATTGATTATGGGTTGTTGAACTAGCTCCTATAGAGAGCTGTATTGATTATGGGTTGTTTGAACTAGCTCCTATAGAGAGCTGCATTGATTATGGGTTGTTTGAACTAGCTCCTATAGAGAGCTGCATTGATTATGGGTTGTTTGAACTAGCTCCTATAGAGATCTGCATTGATTATGGGTTGTTTGAACTAGCTCCTATAGAGAGCTGCATTGATTATGGGTTGTTTGAACTAGCTCCTATAGAGAGCTGCATTGATTATGGGTTGTTTGAACTAGCTCCTATAGAGAGCTGTATTGATTATGGGTTGTTTGAACTAGCTCCTATAGAGAGCTGTATTGATTATGGGTTGTTTGAACTAGCTCCTATAGAGAGCTGCGTTGATTATGGGTTGTTTGAACTAGCTCCTATAGAGAGCTGCATTGATTATGGGTTGTTGAACCAGCTCCTATAGAGAGCTGTATTGATTATGGGTTGTTTGAACTAGCTCCTATAGAGAGCTGCATTGATTATGGGTTGTTTGAACTAGCTCCTATAGAGAGCTGCATTGATTATGGGTTGTTTGAACTAGCTCCTATAGAGATCTGCATTGATTATGGGTTGTTTGAACTAGCTCCTATAGAGAGCTGCATTGATTATGGGTTGTTTGAACTAGCTCTATAGAGAGCTGCATTGATTATGTTTTTTCTCTTTAACTATCAGAATGGTGCAAAACTTAAAAGTTTGGTAATGAATAACAAACATGATTCAAATGACAGGTCTTGTTGGAAGCTTTGTGATCAGCCTCAAATTTGGAACACATTGTTTAGAGTATTTCATCTACATTTGTTTTTCATAACAATAAGCAAACATATATAACTATATAATAATTTTTCACTTTTTAAAAACGTTTTTACTGAAAATGCAAAGTGTCTTCTTTAAAAAGAGACCAAACTTAATTATATGCTTCTAAGCATTTGCGACAATAAGTGTCTAAAAGATCATAAATGGATTACAACTATGCATAAATACAATTTAGTACCATAAAATCGCCTAAAAATACAATCAAAAAACATTATTGATCTAAAATTCAAATTAGTTCACTAAATTAAATGTCCTGATAATTTACTCACCCCCATGTCAAATAAGATGTTGTATTTTCTTCAGTCGAAAAGAAATGAAGCTGAAAACATTGCAGATTTGATATATAGTTGCTGTAATGGACTCAAATCCAGGAAACCGTTGAAGGTCACAGTTTCAGTGCAGCTTCAAAGGACTATAAACGATACCAGATTATGAATAATGATCTTATCTAGTGAAAAGATTGGCCATTTAAAATAAAATAAATGTATATGCTTTATAAACACAATGTGCCCAGACTTCACGGGTTTTTCATCAAAACCCTTCATTTATTTTCTCACATGGGGTGAGTAAATTATCAGGAAATTTTAATTAGAAAGTTAACTAATCCTTTTACAGGGTTAAAAACTTGTAAAAGAAATATGGTCTAAGAAGTAACTTGTGATGAATCTAATTACCTGCATACAAATGCAAAAAAATGATTGGAGACTTTTGGTAAAAATAAAAGGTTCAGCTGCTGGTTTCTATGCTTGCTGATGTGGAAGAATAGTGTAACAACATCCTACTTTCTCCTCATTACGCACTGCGAATGGATTTAAAACAAACGCTGTAAATGTGTATCTAAGGTCGGAACATTGTAAAAGATCATGATTCATTTTAATGCTTCATTTCAATAGATCCAGGCTTTCTGAAAGCTGCAGTTTTCATACTAGATCACACTTTTAAGTTCAAAATCTCAAGGAATATCAGTTTTTTCTTGATATGAGGCCTTTAATCAAGTGGAAAACAAATACTTTTTTCATACTAAACGTTCAAGACATTTAGTATTCAGGTCATTTGTAGTATTTAAAGAGATAGTTCACCAGAAATGAAGACGTGCTGTTAATGTACTCATCCTCTGGCCATCAAGATGTGGTTGATTTGTTCTTCAGTAGAAGATTTTTAGCTGAAACCGTGATCTCTGCTGATTCATCAAATGCAATGGACTTCATCACTTCGAGATGGCAATATAAAATTAATACCCGTGGCTCCTGATGATATATTGTAGTCTTATGAAGAGAATCGATCAGTCTGTGCAAGAAACTGAACGTTATTTACAACATTTAATCCAGAACCTCAGACAAACAGTCCAGAGTCATTTCATGCTTATAGAAAACTGCATTTCATGACTGTTTGAACTATTCATAGAGACTCATTGAGTACTGGGTTAAATGAACTCTCTATAGAGCAGCATTGAGTTGCTCTACTTCATCAAATACAAGACTTGATATTCTGTGTGCGGCGCAGCATCAAAGCTTTGAAGTGTTTCAAAGATCCTTCAAAGCTCAGCCTGCTGTCGGGAGCGACTGGAGGAGGAGGCGTCCTTTATTAGACGACATTGAGGAGTTTATCCGTATCTCTTAAACGACTGCTCCTCTCTCGTGCCGCAGCTGGGAGAACTGGACCAGCAGGAGGACAGGCGGATCTGTGTCATTCCTCTAGTGCTCTTCCTGATTGATTAGCAACCTGTGGAGCTTCGATCGTCTTTCACACGTCCCTGCTTAAGATGAGCTCTGAAAACATGATCTCAGCATATCAACCCATACAGATCTTTCAAAGAAATATCCATGTTTCATGTACCTTTTTAAACATTTGTTCATGCATTTGCCAGACACTTTTATCCAAAGCGAAATACATAGTATTCAAGATATGCATTCACGATTATACCAGTTCATGCATTTCATGGGAATCAAACCCGTGACTCGGGTGTTGCAAGCATCATGCTCAACGTTTGAGCTACATGAACACTACAACATGAGGAAAGAAGAATTAATAAAAAGTATTTTCCCGAATGAGCATTCTTAAAAAAATCAGTTTATTAATAAATATCTAGATAACATCTTTTCAACTTCAATATTTAGTTTTAATAAAATCATTATAAATAAAATTATGTATAGTTGATTTTTGAGCTCAAAATAATAAAGTGGTCATAATTTCACAAGCAAATGTGCTCAACACAGTATTGACTTTAATGCATGTTTTTATAACCGTTTATATTCTCATTATTTTTTTTTATTGTCATGCATTTTATTTATGTGTGGTTGTAATATTTCATAGACTACTGCTGACAACTGCAACATTTTCTTGGAAATCGAATGAATAACAAACCAAAATAAAATACAGTTTTACTACTATTATTATTATTATTATTGATCATTGACAAATTCATTTTGTCTTAGGCCATTAATGTTTTAGTTATAACGTATCTAATTCAATGTGTTGCTTGTCATTTCTTTGTAATTGTTTGTAAAATTAACAAACAATTTCTGAGTGTCAATTCTTTTTTTACTCAAGCTTTTTGAAAAAAAATTTGTTGCGAAATATCATATTGCTTCTTGCATGGTTTTTTTAAGTGCAAGTGAAATGTCCAGTGATGGCACTAAAAGCATCTTCAGTTGTATCCAAAGCAGATGGATATGAATCTGGGTATTAATTTAGGAGATTCACTCATACAGTAGGGTACAACGGGGCTAAACGCGCCTCGGGGGAAAAGGCACCTTTGATATTATTTTCATCTAAACAACTAGATGACACAAAAACGTGACGTAACACTTTTTAAAACATCCGCTTATCAAGATGCACGTGTATCTCTCTGATCTTTGGCCCTGTCCCAAATGGCACCCTAAAAACATGATATTAATCATATCATATAATAAAATATAATTTGTTGTCTACTGTAAATACATATTCAATTATTATTGGATCTCATTCAATACTTTCAGAATCTTTACTTATTAAAATAAATTGTACAAACTTTGCTAAATTGATTGTTTTGAACAAGTATTAACTTAGACATTATTTTAAAAACCATTATTTTAGCTGAAGTATTTGTATCCATACCATGGGCCTTTTACCCCGTGTGGGGCCTTTTACCCCATGCTGAGGGATTTGCCACAGGGCCTTAATACCCCATGCTGGAGGGACTTTACCTGGTAGGGGCCTTTACCCCATGCTGGAGGGACTTTTACCCCATGCTGGAGGGACTTTTACCCCGCGTGTGGGGCCTTTTACCCCATGCTGGAGGGACTTTACCCCCGGCCTTACCCATGCTGGAGGGACTTTACCCCCAGGCAGGGGCCTTTACCCCATGTTGGAGGGACTATGTCATGTAGTACAAGCACATTCTACCAATTTTCTCTTTATCGGTATATAATCTGCATTAAGATGAATTGTCTGATGGTAATGATGCACCAAATGTTTGGAACAGCCGCTGTCTGTAGTGCGCCACATCTGTCAGTTTGACCTTTCCTTTCCAATATGGCGTCGATTATCAATAACTTACAAATAGTCGTCAATGCAGAATCTATGTATTTGTATCTGAGGTCTTACCATCTGCTCCCGTCATCTTATGTGTGCCAGTCACATCCAGAGTCAGTTTACTAGAAACACAGTTTTACTACTAATAACATGGTTAAACTATGGTTAGTACAGTATAACCATGGTTCATTTGTGGCTACCAGGGTTTAACTATGGTTTTCGGTTTTATTTGTAGTAAAACTAGATCTGTATCTATGTATCTCCTTGAACCAGATTTATATATTGTACTGATTTTTTTAAATCATCAATAAAGGCAAAGTACCTCTGAGATATACACCGTATAATATAATGTACACTGTAAAAAATGAACATGATTTTAACGGTAAAAAAGCTTCAGTAAAAACCTGTTAAATGGTTAACGGTAAGTTCCTGTAAAATTTACAGGAAAAAAACATAAATTGACGTTCCCAGAATTCCCTGCGGTGCATTTTAAATTTAATGTTTTTTCTTTGAAATAACTTTCTTAGTTTTTTTCTGATCAGTTATGTTTATTAGGGTTGTATGGTACATCTGATCTAATGTTGTTAAATAATGTTTATTGCAAATTTAAGTTTAATGAGTCTCACCATGATGGTGTTTAGTGCTTGTGTGAATGACGCTGTGCTCCCTATATTTATGTTATTAAAAGATGTTTGTGATTGGTTCATCATGTGACTTTCTCATCTTCACCTGTATTTGGTGGTTATCAGTGTATTTCAAAGGTACACAATAGATTTCAATACTTCAATAGGTTGGTGTATTAACATTATATCAGTTAATGAAATTACGGTATTTAACTGTAAATTTAAGTTAAAACCGTAAAACCTAAAATGTTACCGTATTTTTTACGGTAGAATTCCGGCAACCACAGCTAATGTTTTTTAACCGTAAATTTTACGTTTTTTTTTTACAGTGTAAAAAAGTAGTTTGTAGTTTGCTTGTATTGTTGATAAAAATGCAGAATTTGGCGGGCAGTCAGTGTGTTTAATTGTCACGAATATTATGTCGATGCAATTTCTTATTTTAAATTTGGGAAGACCTGGCCATGTATTTGTGAAATTAACCCTTTGACTTCCTCTGTAAGACCTAGAATGTTTAATGATAAACCGTCGTTCAATGCTGATACATGTAGCTTTCCTTAAAAATGCAAACGAGACCTTCATTACAATTTCTCACTAAATATATTTACATGACATACAATTTGCCATCAGTGCAATACATAGGAATGTTGCATAAATACCAAATGTTAAATTTTTCCTCTGTAAACAAAAATAAACGAATGACGGCGATCGATGTGACTCTTCTGTGAAGCAATATTTACCACGCTCGTACCAGATAAAACAACTCCACAGAAATCATCCGGAAATAACCGCCCATAGACGATCAGAACTGATTCAGCAATACTAGAAACATAATGTACAGTATGTGTACATAGCATATACCGATTTCCATACAGATCATGGATTGCTTTTGTATGAACATTTTCATATAACTTTGGCAGTTTTCTTCTTTTTTTAAGAATCAAAGTTGTTTGAAAAAATAAAAAGATGATATCAAACAGTGAACAAATGTGATGTAAGCTTGCCTTTCACAGCCCATGTTCACAGTGATAATTCAGAAAGGCTGAAAGCCTATGGTAAAAAAGGAAACGTAAAGCAACTAAACCTACGAAAAACAAACGAAAAGAACATCCCACCCCTCCTGCCAGGACTGGCAGCACTCGAGGTGGTCTTCATTGTTGTCAACGACTATAAAATTACAAACACTTATGAAGAGATTCATAGCAGTCATCGCCATTTTAAAAAATGGTCTCTTTTTAAAGTGGACTCGAATATAAAATGTTGGAGGTGGAGCGGGTCCGAGTCGATGCCCACGGTCACTGCGAACACATGGGAGAGAGACGACACCAAGAAAACGAGACATGCACCACCAGTGCCGTGTGTTAAAAACGCAAACGAACGAACAAAAACGGTGCGGGAATGAAGACAAACAAAACCGCTACACACTTGGGATGATATACACCGGACAAAATAATCGAGCAAATTTAGAAAGATACCAACTTCACCAATAATTCATATGCATTTGTATTTAGTCTTTTTTTTTAACATCAGGTTTGGCACTTTATCTGAACAAATACGATATCTGTTCAAAAAGACTAATCGTCATACAAAACCGTCTCTTGAACATAACTAGAATATAATATTTGATAGAGAGCATACGGTAGGTAAACACTTTTGTACGTACTTGTAGTTTAAAATGAACATTCCAACAGATGTTTTACACACATGCACAAAAACAAACACCACCGCTCTTCTCTACGACACTTCCTCGGCCGACCGCGTGTCTGATTTGAGACGTACGAACTCTTTGGCCACTTCGTCGTTGGTCCTTTGCGAGAGTATTCTCGTGATGGTCAGGCCGGTTTCGTCCATGTTTACGCTCCTGGCGAGCGGATAGCAGGCGTTCAGGCTGCCCTTCTCGGCCAGTTCTCTGAGCTGCAGGACCGTCATGCCGATGATTCGGTCCTCTCGGGCGAAGCAGTAGTCCTTCACGGAGATGTGAAGCTCGTAGGCCTCTGGGCCGTGTTCATTACTCAGCACGCTGCATGGAGAAGGCACAGCAACATTTATGTTAATTCACATCAAATTAAGTATTAAACAAACGTTCTGGGTTTAACGCTCATTGCAATTCAACTAATCCTTTAGTTTGTAAAAACAAACAAAACTGCACTCTATGGAGCAAGATATTAAACCTAAATAAACATTAAAATATACTCAATGCCAACGTCATCCACTGGAACGCGCTTATGACAGTTATTACGGTTTATAAAGTTTTAAATATGGATATTTTTTACACAAAATTAGCTTCCCTTAATTAACCCCCGGAGCCGTGTGGAGTACTTTTTATGATGGATGGATGCACTTTTTGGGCTTCAAAATCTCGCCCCTATTCACTGCCATTATAAAGCTATATATTTTTTAAAGTGCCCTTATTATGGATTTTTGAAGATGAGCTTTCATGCCTTGTGTAAGTGAATGAAAACATCCTACAGTTTTTTAATCTGAAAGTACACCGTGTATAAAGTAAAAAAAGAGTCGCCTCTGAATCATTGAAATGAGTCATTTTCAAACGAATACCAAGCCGTTTCATTTCCACGTCAACATGAAACATTAGCATATTTTAGCCCACTTATGCGCGTGCAGACCTGGGAAAACTTGATTTTCACGTTGGTCTGAATGAAAATGCAAATTCATTCTTTGCCACTAGGTGCCGCTTTAAAAGCTCACAAACCCTACTTTAAACTGAAATCGACCAATCACCGCAGATTAGCGTCACGCAAAGGAGGGGTTTGGAAAAATGAATCGTTTGGGAGTCGTTAAGCAAATAAGGTAAAAATAAATGCATATTATTAGAAAATACAAGTGTTTTTTGACCTCGCATGACCTGTTGTTGGGGACTCCCAAAACCAAAATATGAACCTTTCATAATCCATAATAGGGGCACTTTAATATAACTCAGATTGTATTTGTCTTAAATAAGAGGCTTGAGGTTGAGTTAATTTCCATTTTTGGGTGAACTACCCCTTTAGCATGGTTTATGCATTGAGTGATATTACAAGATCAAACTCTGCAGAAGAGCCAAGAATATGAACGCATAAATTTACCTCCCACTGTAAAAAGTGTATTAATCATGTAAAAATATATTATATATATATACAAATATATTCACACGTATCAATCTTTAGTGATATAGTTAGTGATACTCTTTGATTCTTTGATGAATATAAAGCTAAAAATAACAGCATTTGTTCAAAATATTAATCTTTTATTAAATTAGAAATCTAATTTATTTATTTAACACATCCCTCCTTAATAAAAGTAAGAATTTCAAAAAAATAAAAATACTGACCACAAACATTTGAATAGCATTGTATATTGTAACACAATTTTTTTTTTAAATAAATGTTATTTTTAACATTGTATTCATCAAAGAATCAAATAAAAAGTATCACATGTTCCAAAAAGCAATATTAAGCAGCACAACACATAATAATAAACAGCATATTTCTGAAGATCACGTGACACTGAAGACTGGAGGAATGATGCTGAATATTCAGCGCTGCATCACAGAAATACATTATATTTTAAAGTATATTAAAATAGGAAACCAATATTAGAAATTGCAATAAAATGTCACAATATTACAGTTTTGTTTCTGTATTTATGATTGAATAAAAACAGCCTTGATGAGCAGAAGAGCCTTAAAAAACTTTAAAATCTTACTGATCCCAAACTTTTGAGCGGCATATACTTTTATATATATACACTTTTGAACTTAAAAATGCGTTCATAAATGAACATCAAGATTATTAAATTCCAGAGAAGTATTGTTCATTATTAGTGCATTGACTAATGTTAATATATGATAACTTATTGTAAAGTTTTCCCCATACATTAATCCATTATTTCAACTATACTGTCATCACCATGTTAAGTTGTTAAACTCAATAATTTTTGCATTATATGCATAAATGACACCAGAAAGGTTTTGGAAGAGACCAAAAGGCCACAAGTAGTCCAATCACTAAAAGTATGATTTATGCTTATTATGCACATATTTGTACATGGGAATGAACATAAATGTGAGCTTAACAATGCCTAGATGTCCAAGCGTTTTAACACGAGTGGTACTTTTATGTTTTTACAAGAGATGAAGACTCCAGTCAAACCAGCCTCAAAAGATACTGCATTGTACTGTACGTAAAGCTGACTTAATAATACTAATTATATCATGCCAACCACTGTATTAACCACTTTAGCTAGTTCACATTCAGCTGCATGGCTGACGCCGGTGAATAGAGCATCTCTACAACGACACGCGTAACCTTCATTCATTGAGACGACGGTCATATCAGCCAACACAAAGATGTTTGTCCAGTGCATGAATGTCAAGTCTTTTCCACAGGCATGTCTCTATATCAGATGTGTTTCTGTAAACCGGTCAGCTTAATGCTTATCCGACACAGAAGAGTGAAAAGCACCACGCAGGAGCTCTTTTATGATTCCACGCAAAAACAGCTCAAGACTCCATTAAGCTAAACGGCCGTTAATATCCAAAGGTGGGCTTTGAGTTCATGCTATTGTACGTGCGCTCTAAGAGAGAGAGGTTAATTCAGTGTGTCATTGAGTTTTCCATCACATTTTACTCGCTGGCTTTGAACGCCGTTGAAACACCAAATGCTGGTCTTTTTGTTGAGTCAACTGTTTCTCAATGATCTTTTCCTTCACAAGCCTAAAATGCGACGGTCAGGAGTAACTCTTCACGTGGATGCTTGGTTTCTGTGCTCCGTTCGAGTGCATTTGTGCAGCGATCCGTCAACGACGCTGAGAAAAGCCAAGAAGCAGACGCTGAGATCGCTGATGTCGAATGCTCTGTTTACAGTCAGACATACATAATAGTAGTAGTAGTAGTAGTAGTAGTAGTAGTAGTAGTAGTAGCCCTTTATTGTCACTAGTAACAAGTACCAGCGAAATTAGCCATCAACCTGTCCATACATACACAACATACATATGACAACGGGGTAGACCGAACAGGAAGACAGGGTATGTAAGAAAAATACAGCATTTACATGAGGAAAGAGAGGAGGAAAAATTTTTTTTTACCCCCAAACTATGCTCCATTGGGGAGTACAGTGTGAGAACAGGAAAAAAACACCTCAGCACAAAAGCACATAAACACATGACTTGCAACAGGGGGAACATATCCAGCTCTGGCAAGCAGCCGTCCGGTGCCGTTTATTACGGCGCCGGTCGCAGACCTGCTCGACAGGTGGCGGTAAAAAGCGTTCGGAGGCAGTTGGTCGGGGGAGGGGAGTAATGTCTGTAATGGGGGATGGGAGCAAGAGAGTCTACACTGCATCGCTCTCTCAGGGTAGTTTATCCTGCATGACCTTGGCCAAGCCAGCCGGTACGGGGAGCCAGAAAAGATAAGATTAAATTTTGTTGTGTCTTTTGGGGCGAACCGCTGCGTATCTTCACAGCTTTATTCTCTCTGTCCATTCTGGTCTCTGAAATCATAAATTTTCACTTGCAAAGCCGTAAGTTTCAACATGATGGCATCCATATTCCGGTTTATAGTCTCAGTCTCATTGCTGACCGCTCTTCCCACAGCTTCAATCAAAACGGGCAGCCTTGTGAGACTTTGGACAACTGTTCCCGTCTTCCGAATTTTCCGATAACCCAGGGCAAAGCCTAATCCAATCAGCAGAATACCTGTTATCATGGTGCCGAAAAGGTAGATATCCTCAGCGTCCTCCACGGAAAGAGCCGCCAGACATACGATTTGCCACTTCTCCCATGCATCCCTCGATATCCGCGCAACGTCCCGTCCGGGACAAACGCGGTTCCCCAGAACCCAGACTTCTCCTTGAGTAGATGGTATCAATTGCGCTGAGAGACCAGTTGATCAAATCCATAATTTTCCAGTTTGGAGAGCCGTGCAGAGAGAGTCTCTT
>CM050423.1:29665543-29703043 GCA_027564155.1 Gymnocypris eckloni scoliostomus
TCTCTCCTCTCACTAGAAGATCAGACTGAAAAACGCAGTCCAGAACCATTCAGGTGGACTCTGAACTCCAGTGACAGGCTCTCGGACGTCTCTCGGACCCACAGGACACAATCTCACAGACAAAGAGAGTAAAGCTGTCTCTGGAGGGAGTTTAAAGAGAGTCCAGACAGAGCGAGGGAGATTTACTACAGTCAGATATCAGATCGTGAGCTGCAGGAGATTCTCCTTTCATTACTTACAGAACTTGTCTGAAGGAGTCAGAGGTCACAGCAAACTATGGAAGTGCTTATTAAATTGTGTTGATATTCCTGTATAGCTGGACCTAGACTTCTGATGAACACATCATTTAAATCCAGGCGACATAAGCCGCTTTATATTTTTCAGTGGGTTTGCACATTATTATCACTTCATATCATCATCTGATTGAAATGAAGGAATACATATCTAGGAAGATGCATACAAATGTATTTACAACTGAAGATTGTGCGTAAGGTATCTATAAGTAACAGGTGAACACACACGCGCATGCACACACACACACACACGCACACACACACACACACACGTTAATATTTTTACATAAGTCTCTTTTGCTCACCAAGGCTGCATTTATTTAAACAAAAAAACCTGTAAAAACTTAAATATTGTTTAATATATTTACAGTTCAAAATAACTTTTCTATGTGAATATCTTTTAAAATGTCATTTATTTCTGTTCCAGATAGGAACAAATTACATTTATGCATTTAGCAGATGCTTTTATCCAAAGCAGATTGTTATATTTCTGCAATCTACTTTAGTTTTGTGATTTGTTACTGACTTTCATATTAATGTTTACACTAGGCTTATGTGTCAGTGCTTTATGTTGTCATAATTATTACATGCTTACAAGGCTGGAAGTTCAACAAATCAGTCAATATATACTACTGTGATTGTTGTTAAATAAAAATGTCATGCATATCAATTCATGCATCACATAATTTAATCGTGACATATACAGAAAAATTACTTTTATGTGTAATCTTTCTAATTTGTTGTGTTGGTCATACTATACTATGATTTATTGCTTGTTTTTGTTGAACAATATAGAACATAAAAAGATTGAAACAATTATTGCATATTAAATCGCAATATTGGTAAAACAATCGCAATTAGATTCTTTTCCAAAATCGTTTAGCGCTAGTTCCAAACCCGGCACATGATCCTTCAGAAATCTTTCTAATATGATGATTCGCTGCTCAAGAAACATGTCTGATAAATATCAATGCTGAAAAAAGTTGTGCCACCAAGTATTTTTTATTTATTATATTTTTGATCAAATAAAGGATTAAGAGACTTCTTTCAAAAACATTAAAGATCATAATTATTCCAAATGTTTGACTGTTAGTGTATAAATACATATATAATGCTGCTAGATTCACAGTTTAAAGACATTTAAAAAATGAGTGTGTGTGTGACGTGTCAACCAAAAGAGCCCAGATATCCAAGAAATCCATCACCAGCTCCGACAGAAAACCCCACAACTGCAGTGATGAATGACTCTAAACATGAAGTTTGGTGAATTATAAACAGTGCACGGGGAAGGAAACACACACAAAACTGTGCATCACATTAGACATCATATTCTGTCTGCAGCCTTTAGCCTTAGGAGAGATAATAACAATATATACTTTATGCTATTAGAAATCAGTGTTTGAAACAGTCTTCAACTATAAACATTTCAAATAGTAGTATGGTTGTCACATGACCTTATTTGTGACCTTGGACCACAAAACTAGTCTTAAGTGTCAATTTTTCGAAATTGAGATTCATACATCATCTGAAAGCTGAATAAATAATCTTTCCATTGATGTATGGTTTGTTATGATCGGACAATATTTGAAAATCTGGAATCTGAGGATGCTAAAAAAAATCTAAATATTGATAAAATCATCTTTAAAGTTGTTTAAATTAAGTTCTTAGCAATGGATATTACTAATCAAAAATTAGGTTTTGATATATTTACGATAATACATTTACAAGATATCTTCCTGGAACATGATCTTAATATCCTAATGATTTTTGGCATAAAAGAAAAATTTATAATTTTGACCCATACAATGTATTGTTGGCTATTGCTACAAATATACTCCATAAGACTGCTTTTGTGCTCCAGGATCACATTCAGTTGCATGTTAAACACAAGTGAAGTTCATTTACTATTTTCAAAATAAATAGTTTGCCAAACTTACCATGGCAGACCAATAAAATAACGAGTTAGGAAGAAATATCGCTTCTGGTTCACTGGTCATGATCCAAGCAAACTGCATTGTGGGATACGGTGGCTCTGTTCCAAAACCTGCTATTTACTGTCTTAGCAACTGCCTTCACAGTGTTACATTTCCATTTATGCATTTAGCAGACGCTTTTATCGAAAGCGATTCAGGCTATACTTATTTTTTTTGTCAGTATGTGTTCCCTGGGAATCGAACCCACAACCTTTTGTGCTGCTGACGCAATGCTCTACCACTATTTGAAATCAAAATAAAATAAACCTTAATATTAGACAAAAAAAAACTAAAAATGGAAAATTAGAAATATTGCCTTGGCAACTAAATGAAAAAAGATTAAGTAATTAAGTAATCAAATTCCTAACAGTAAAACTGAAATAATAAAATTATGAATTACAATAGAAAATAAATGATAGTTAAATAAAAAAATAATAAAGATAAATAGAACATAATTGAAAGATTAACACAATTTTTTTTTAAATAACAAAAGCACAAAACAAAATGTAAAAAATTAACATAAAAATAAGGTTATTTTCAAGACAAAAACTGAGTCACAAAATAAATTTCATAAATAAAACACAGCAGTTTTATCATAATATATTTTGATTATAGCTGTTCCAAACCTGTATGAGTTTCTTGCTTCTGTTGAATATAAACGAATAAAGAATGTTGGTGAAAGTGTTTGATTTCAAACGTTCTTCAAAGTATGGTATAACAGTAGAAGCTCATACATGAGGGTGAGTCAGTGGGCACGCTTACATGTGCACTTTCTGTCATTCTGATTGAAAGATTGGGTGCACTGTTTACATGAGACGTTATCTAATCCGATGTGGTGTTTACATGTGCCGGTGCTTTCAATCGGGATTACGTTGTGACATGCGCACATTGGCCTATGTCTGTTTGCCGCCTTTTACACCTGTCAACATGGAGTTCCATATATTCTTATGCACGCTATTTTTAAGTAAAGTGTTGCTCTTAATCAAGCAACAGCGTGAATTTGAAGGCATACTACTGCTGGAAGGTGTGAGGAAAAGACCTTTCTGGTGACTGTGCATCTCTAAGGTGCATCTTATTTCTACCCCTCCCTCCTCCGAGCAGAAGCAGGAGCGTGATCTGTAGTAAGGACTGGTGGGAGCGGGTTTACACGAGTCATTCACACGTTTGTGAGGGATTTATGGCCCAGAAGAAGAGACCGTCAGAAATCCAATTCCTCCAATTATGCGTGTCGCGGTTGTTCTATACAAACTCGGAAGCTGTGCGGAATGCCGTGTTGTGGCAAATCAATTCTGTATTCACAAGAGCAGTTAAAAGTGCGTGTATATCTTCTGCAAGAGAATGATGAATGGGCCGATGCGGATCTGATACGGATGCCAGGTGAGGAGGAGCATCCGAAATACCACGTGATGACGTAGACGCAATGTAATGCGGTATTTACATGGTATAGTATTTATATTGTTCAGTTTATAGAAAGGTTTATCCCGGCCCTCTCAAACCGATTAGAAATTCATTCGGTTTGGGTATTTTTATTCCGATTGAGGTGTTTATATGAAGCGTTTTCATTCGGATTGAGCTTTTAAACCGATTGCACTGCTCCATGTAAACGCACCTCATGATAACCTCTTTAAGTGAACTTATTGAATAAAATGTTGTCTACTTTATTAAAAGCAGGATAGTCCCAATATTTTTAATATTTTCATGCAGAACACACCTAAAGTTGGATCATTCAGAATTGAATTGCATCACTTTTTTGTGCACTGTGTTTGTCGGGATGCATTCTGGGATTGATTCTTTGGCCAAGAGAGGGAATGACTATGTTGCTAATGTATGTCTAATGTTGTCTAAGTAGGCAGCACACTACAGTCTGTTTTAGACCAGAGCCACAACATGTTTTGATAAATGTAGCAGATCATGCATGCATACAGAAAACTTGCATATTACATAAAGTATACACACTGCATACTACTTTAAAACTGCATTCTGAACAAACCAAGCGAGCAGAACTGTCTCACTGCATGACACTCTCTCTCTCTCTCTCTCTCTCTCTCTCTCTCTCTCTCTCTCTCTCTCTCTCTCTCTCTGTCTCTCTCTCTCTCTCTCTGTCTCTCTGTCTCTCTCTCTCTCTCTCTCTCTCTGTCTCTCTCTCTCTCTCTCTCTCTCTCTCTCTCTCTCTCTCTCTCTGTCTCTCTCTCTCTCTCTCTCTCTCTCTGTCTCTCTCTCTCTCTCTCTCTCTCTCTCTGTCTCTCTCTCTCTCTCTCTCTCTCTCTCTCTCTCTCTCTCTCTCTCTCTCTCCTGACAGCGAGATGTACGATCGGCTCCTGCACAAACACGCTCTTACCTTGAGAGGTTTGGGTGCATATATATTTCTTGATCAAGGCATCTGTGGGTTGAGTGTAAAGGCTGAGGGCGTATTTCAAGGACTTGAGATCGGGGCTCTTCTCCAGGAAGGTTTTCTTCAGACCGTTTCCACCCGCATGGAAATATTGCTGAACGGAGAAACAAGCGCACGGGTTACTGAGAGACTCAGCTCGCTCATCCTTCACTCAGAAAACACCTGAAACACATCTCTTCAGTGCGACTGAACACACGAGTCATTTACAGTAAAGGTGGAGACTCAGGGGTACTTCTACTAAGCAGCACATTTTCATCTCTTTATATTTTGGATGAAATATTAAAGTCAATGTTTAAAGACGGATATCAAGTGTTTCTTCATTGATCTTTAAATGTCTAAAACATTGTAAATCCTTGTTTTTTAAATGTGGGTCAAATAAAATGATATATTGGCTTAGCCTACACAGAAAATTGGTATAGGATTTACTTCAAAACAATTTTAACTCAGAAATTGCTAGTAAATTACACACATAATTACAAAGAAGTAACATTGAATTATACCAGAAATAATGAAGTAGAATGACTGAAATACTTTCTTGTAAAATGCAAAAAAAAATATTTTATTATTATATTTTTATATTACATTAGCACTATATTATTTTACATTATATTAAATATTTTTTTAATAATATTATATTATCAGTAATTCCAATAATCTCATAAAAGTAGTGTTATTTTAATCCTTAGTAAATAACTGAAAAAGATTAATTAATACAATTACTAAAATTATAAATTACAATAGAAAATAAATCATAGTTAAATAAAAAACGAAACAGATAAAAATATTAATAATTAAAAAAGTAAAATATTTAATAAGATATCTGAAATAAAAATATATGTTATAATAAAATAATAATATAAATTTCTGTAATAATAAAATAAAACAATATAATAATAAAATACAACTTTTTAAATTATAAAGTTTCACTGTTTGAGTTTGACCTGTGCATATTTTTGATTGTTTGATAAATGCATTATTAAAAAAATAGTTCAGAAAGGTTTGCAGAGCAGAAATCATAGAAGCACAAGACTGTTATTATAATATAATATTGACTGCACATTGTAACTACTGCCATTCAGCATCTATACAGACAGAAATATCAGAGCAGAACATGATTTGAACATGATTAATGAAAGGTTTCTTCATCCTGAGACGCTGAACACGATCAGATTAGAGAACACGAGTGAGAGATCAGATCAGATCTACTCTATTCCTCTATTAGCGTGAGTCTGATGAGATTTCCGTCCAGGAATCAATGGCTCCGGCGCTCAGGAAAGGCCAGGTGTCCTTCTCAATGATTCCCTGACTCTGACCTTTCAAATCAAATATCTGTAATCATATAGCATTCAAATTGTATGCATGTTAATTGCATCATTCATATATAAAATACATCTCTAAGTGCTTCACAGGTCAGAATAAAAAATATAGAAACAAAATTACTCATCTAAATATTTATTCTTTTGTATTGTTTAGCCTTTCTGTTTAGCATATGTAATATTTGCATTTAGATTTCTCACTTTGACCTTATTGTAATAAATCAATAAAATATACATTTTCTTAGTGAAGCATTATTCATATATATCTATAAATCTCAATAAAAATGAATAAAATACATTTAATTTGAATATGATCATTTGTATCTATCTACTCAATAAAAAATTAAATAAAAATGTGTTTGTGTAGCATCCTTCATATTTATCTATACAATTCAAGAAAAATTAATTAATAAAATATACATTTTATTTGTGAAGCATTATTCATATCTATCTATACATCTCAATACAAATAAATACATAAATAAAATACATAATTTTTGTATGATTTAATAGAATAATTTCTATATTATCTATAAAACTCAATAAAAATTAATTATTTGTATAGGATCATTCGTATCTATATATAAAACTCAAAAATAAATTATTTGTATAGGATCATTCGTATCTATATATAAAACTCAATAAAATAAATAATTTGTATAGGATCATTCGTATCTATATATAAAACTCAATAAAATAAATAATTTGTATAGGATCATTCGTATCTATATATAAAACTCAATAAAATAAATCATTTGTATAGGATCATTCGTATCTATATATAAAACTCAATAAAATAAATAATTTGTATAGGATCATTCGTATCTATATATAAAACTCAATAAAATAAATAATTTGTATAGGATCATTCGTATCTCTATATAAAACTCAATAAAATAAATATTTGTATAGGATCATTCGTATCTATATATAAAACTCAATAAAATAAATAATTTGTATAGGATCATTCGTATCTATATATAAACTCAATAAAATAAATAATTTGTATAGGATCATTCGTATCTATATATAAAACTCAATAAAATAAATAATTTGTATAGGATCATTCGTATCTATATATAAAACTCAATAAAATAAATAATTTGTATAGGATCATTCGTATCTATATAAGACTCAATAAAATAAATAATTTGTATAGGATCATTCGTATCTATATATATAAACTCAATAAAATAAATAATTTGTATAGGATCATTCGTATCTATATATAAGACTCAATAACAAATAATTTGTATAGGATCATTCGTATCTATATATAAGACTCAATAAAATAAATAATTTGTATAGGATCATTCGTATCTATATATAAAACTCAATAAAATAAATAATTTGTATAGGATCATTCGTATCTATATATAAAACTCAATAAAATAAATAATTTGTATAGGATCATTCGTATCTATATATAAAACTCAATAAAATAAATAATTTGTATAGGATCATTCGTATCTATATATAAAACTCAATAAAATAAATAATTTGTATAGGATCATTCGTATCTATATATAAAACTCAATAAAATAAATAATTTGTATAGGATCATTCGTATCTATATATAAGACTCAATAAAATAAATAATTTGTATAGGATCATTCGTATCTATATATAAAACTCAATAAAATAAATAATTTGTATAGGATCATTCGTATCTATATATAAGACTCAATAAAATAAATAATTTGTATAGGATCATTCGTATCTATATATAAAACTCAATAAAATAAATAATTTGTATAGGATCATTCGTATCTATATATATAAAACTCAATAAAATAAATAATTTGTATAGGATCATTCGTATCTATATATAAGACTCAATAAAATAAATAATTTGTATAGGATCATTCGTATCTATATATAAGACTCAATAAAATAAATAATTTGTATAGGATCATTCGTATCTATATATAAGACTCAATAAAATAAATAATTTGTATAGGATCATTCGTATCTATATATAAGACTCAATAAAATAAATAATTTGTATAGGATCATTCGTATCTATATATAAGACTCAATAAAATAAATAATTTGTATAGGATCATTCGTATCTATATATAAGACTCAATAAAATAAATAATTTGTATAGGATCATTCGTATCTATATATAAGACTCAATAAAATAAATAATTTGTATAGGATCATTCTATATATAAAACTCAATAAAATAAATAATTTGTATAGGATCATTCGTATCTATATATAAGACTCAATAACATAAATAATTTGTATAGGATCATTCGTATCTATATATAAGACTCAATAACATAAATAATTTGTATAGGATCATTCGTATCTATATATAAGACTCAATAAAATAAATAATTTGTATAGGATCATTCGTATCTATATATAAGACTCAATAAAATAAATAATTTGTATAGGATCATTCGTATCTATATATAAGACTCAATAAAATAAATAATTTGTATAGGATCATTCGTATCTATATATAAGACTCAATAAAATAAATAATTTGTATAGGATCATTCGTATCTATATATAAACTCAATAAAATAAATAATTTGTATAGGATCATTCGTATCTATATATAAGACTCAATAAAATAAATAATTTGTATAGGATCATTCGTATCTATATATAAACTCAATAAAATAAATAATTTGTATAGGATCATTCGTATCTATATATAAGACTCAATAAAATAAATAATTTGTATAGGATCATTCGTATCTATATATAAAACTCAATAAAATAAATAATTTGTATAGGATCATTCGTATCTATATATAAGACTCAATAAAATAAATAATTTGTATAGGATCATTCGTATCTATATAAGACTCAATAAAATAAATAATTTGTATAGGATCATTCGTATCTATATATAAGACTCAATAAAATAAATCATTTGTATAGGATCATTCGTATCTATATATAAGACTCAATAAAATAAATAATTTGTATAGGATCATTCGTATCTATATATAAGACTCAATAAAATAAATAATTTGTATAGGATCATTCGTATCTATATATAAGACTCAATAAAATAAATAATTTGTATAGGATCATTCGTATCTATATAAAACTCAATAAAATAAATAATTTGTATAGGATCATTCGTATCTATATATAAAACTCAATAAAATAAATAATTTGTATAGGATCATTCGTATCTATATAAAACTCAATAAAATAAATAATTTGTATAGGATCATTCGTATCTATATATAAAACTCAATAAAATAAATAATTTGTATAGGATCATTCGTATCTATATATAAAACTCAATAAAATAAATAATTTGTATAGGATCATTCGTATCTATATATAAAACTCAATAAAATAAATAATTTGTATAGGATCCTTCGTATCTATATATAAGACTCAATAAAATAAATAATTTCTATAGGATCATTCGTGTCTATATATAAAACTCAATAAAATAAATAATTTGTATAGGATCATTCGTGTCTATAAATAAGACTCAATAAAATAAATAATTTGTATAGGATCATTCGTATCTATATATAAGACTCAATACAATAAATAATTTGTATAGGATCATTCGTATCTATATATAAGACTCAATAAAATAAATAATTTGTATAGGATCATTCGTATCTATATATAAAACTCAATAAAATAAATAATTTGTATAGGATCATTCGTATCTATAAATAAGACTCAATAACATAAATAATTTGTATAGGATCATTCGTATCTATAAATAAGACTCAATAACATAAATAATTTGTATAGGATCATTCGTATCTATATATAAAACTCAATAAAATAAATAATTTGTATAGGATCATTCGTATCTATATATAAGACTCAATAAAATAAATAATTTGTATAGGATCATTCGTATCTATATATAAAACTCAATAAAATAAATAATTTGTATAGGATCATTCGTATCTATATATAAAACTCAATAAAATAAATAATTTGTATAGGATCATTCGTATCTATATATAAAACTCAATAACATAAATAATTTGTATAGGATCATTCGTATCTATATATAAGACTCAATAAAAATAATTTGTATAGGATCATTCGTATCTATATATAAGACTCAATAAAATAAATAATTTGTATAGGATCATTCGTATCTATATATAAAACTCAATAAAATAAATAATTTGTATAGGATCATTCGTATCTATATATAAGACTCAATAAAATAAATAATTTGTATAGGATCATTCGTATCTATATATAAGACTCAATAAAATAAATAATTTGTATAGGATCATTCGTATCTATATAAAACTCAATAAAATAAATAATTTGTATAGGATCATTATCTATATATAAAACTCAATAAAATAAATAATTTGTATAGGATCATTCGTATCTATATATAAGACTCAATAAAATAAATAATTTGTATAGGATCATTCGTATCTATATATAAGACTCAATAAAATAAATAATTTGTATAGGATCATTCGTATCTATATATAAAACTCAATAAAATAAATAATTTGTATAGGATCATTCGTATCTATAAATAAGACTCAATAACATAAATAATTTGTATAGGATCATTCGTATCTATATAAAACTCAATAAAATAAATAATTTGTATAGGATCATTCGATTCATATATATAAGACTCAATAAAATAAATAATTTGTATAGGATCATTCGTATCTATAAATTTAAGACTCAATAAAATAAATAATTTGTATAGGATCATTCGTATCTATAAATAAGACTCAATAACATAAATAATTTGTATAGGATCATTCGTATCTATATATAAGACTCAATAAAATAAATAATTTGTATAGGATCATTCGTATCTATATATAAAACTCAATAAAATAAATAATTTGTATAGGATCATTCGTATCTATATATAAGACTCAAAAATAAATAATTTGTATAGGATCATTCGTATCTATATATAGACTCAATAAAATAAATAATTTGTATAGGATCATTCGTATCTATATATAAAACTCAATAAAATAAATAATTTGTATAGGATCATTCGTATCTATATATAAGACTCAATAAAATAAATAATTTGTATAGGATCATTCGTATCTATATATAAGACTCAATAAAATAAATCATTTGTATAGGATCATTCGTATCTATATATAAGACTCAATAAAATAAATCATTTGTATAGGATCATTCGTATCTATATATAAAACTCAATAAAATAAATAATTTGTATAGGATCATTCGTATCTATATATAAGACTCAATAAAATAAATAATTTCTATAGGATCATTCGTATCTCTATATATAAGACTCAATAAAATAAATAATTTGTATAGGATCATTCGTATCTATATATAAACTCAATAAAATAAATAATTTGTATAGGATCATTCGTATCTATATATAAGACTCAATAAAATAAATAATTTGTATAGGATCATTCGTATCTATATATAAGACTCAATAAAATAAATAATTTGTATAGGATCATTCGTATCTATATATAAGACTCAATAAAATAAATCATTTGTATAGGATCATTCGTATCTATATATAAAAACTCAATAAAATAAATAATTTGTATAGGATCATTCGTATCTATATATAAAACTCAATAAAATAAATAATTTGTATAGGATCATTCGTATCTATATATAAAACTCAATAAAATAAATAATTTGTATAGGATCATTCGTATCTATATATAAACTCAATAAAATAAATAATTTGTATAGGATCATTCGTATCTATATATAAGACTCAATAAAATAAATAATTTGTATAGGATCATTCGTATCTATATAAAACTCAATAAAATAAATAATTTGTATAGGATCATTCGTATCTATATATAAGACTCAATAAAATAAATAATTTGTATAGGATCATTCGTATCTATATATAAGACTCAATAAAATAAATAATTTGTATAGGATCATTCGTATCTATATATATAAGACTCAATAAAATAAATAATTTGTATAGGATCATTCGTATCTATATATATAAAACTCAATAAAATAAATAATTTGTATAGGATCATTCGTATCTATATATAAAACTCAATGAAATAAATAATTTGTATAGGATCATTCGTATCTATATATAAACTCAATAAAATAAATAATTTGTATAGGATCATTCGTATCTATATATATAAGACTCAATAAAATAAATCATTTGTATAGGATCATTCGTATCTATATATAAGACTCAATAAAATAAATCATTTGTATAGGATCATTCGTATCTATATATAAAACTCAATAAAATAAATAATTTGTATAGGATCATTCGTATCTATAAATAAAACTCAATAACATAAATAATTTGTATAGGATCATTCGTATCTATATATAAGACTCAATAAAATAAATAATTTGTATAGGATCATTCGTATCTATATATAAGACTCAATAAAATAAATAATTTGTATAGGATCATTCGTATCTATATATAAGACTCAATAAAATAAATAATTTGTATAGGATCATTCGTATCTATATATAAGACTCAATAACATAAATAATTTGTATAGGATCATTCGTATCTATATATAAGACTCAATAAAATAAATAATTTGTATAGGATCATTCGTATCTATATATAAAACTCAATAAAATAAATAATTTGTATAGGATCATTCGTATCTATATATAAGACTCAATAAAATAAATAATTTGTATAGGATCATTCGTATCTATATATAAGACTCAATAAAATAAATAATTTGTATAGGATCATTCGTATCTATATATAAAACTCAATAAAATAAATAATTTGTATAGGATCATTCGTCTATATATAAAACTCAATAAAATAAATAATTTGTATAGGATCATTCGTATCTATATATAAAACTCAATAAAATAAATAATTTGTATAGGATCATTCGTATCTATATAAAACTCAATAAAATAAATAATTTGTATAGGATCATTCGTATCTATATATAAGACTCAATAAAATAAATAATTTGTATAGGATCATTCGTATCTATATATAAGACTCAATAAAATAAATAATTTGTATAGGATCATTCGTATCTATATATAAGACTCAATAAAATAAATAATTTGTATAGGATCATTCGTATCTATATATAAAACTCAATAAAATAAATAATTTGTATAGGATCATTCGTATCTATATATAAAACTCAATAAAATAAATAATTAGTATAGGATCATTCATATCTATATATAAAACTCAATAAAATAAATAATTTGTATAGGATCATTCGTATCTATATATATAAAACCCAATAAAATAAATAATTTGTATAGGATCATTCGTATCTATATATATAAAACCCAATAAAATAAATAATTTGTATAGGATCATTCGTATCTATATATAAAACTCAATAAACATAAATGATATTGTTTTGTAGAGCATCATTCATTCATTTCTATCTATAAATCTAAAAAAAATAATAATATATAAAGCATTTTATTTGTATAGGATCATTCGTATCTATATATAAGACTCAATAAACATAAATTATATTGTTTTGTAGAGCATCATTCATTTCTATCTATAAAGCTCAGTGAAAATACAGTAATACAGATCTATCATCACTGGTTCTCTGCTGATGAAGGTCTCAGCTGATGGGGTTTATCGGCTTATTGATTGGTCAGGACGAGCATCACTTCAGTAATAATACAGAATAATCAAGCTTTTATGAAACTCGTCAGAGTAACAGATTCAGTGCAATATTAAGATCAAGCGTATATGTTCCATGTGCTTTCATGAGCTGATCAGATCAGTCTCTGTGTTATAATAAAAAATACTTGAAATATGCTGGATATCAAATGCATGTGTTTTTGATCTTCTGGTGGCCCATTATTTCAGCTGCATTATTCATATAGAGCTTATTTCTATTGTGTGTTTGAGAGCCGTGGCGAAGGTCTTGTGTTATTTTATTTTATATTATATTTCACGTTCTATTTGATGTTTAATCTGTCATTTGCAGATATATTTGACATTTTCCTCAGATGATCAACAACACACTAATAATATCTATGTTTGCATGTTGTATAATATCAAGTGGCATTCATTTTATGGCACCAAAAATAATAATTATAATAATAAAATACATCCTTAAAACTAGATAAATTAATGTATTTGCAAAATTGCATAAGATAATAAAACTTGCATTCAGAGAATTATTTGATTATTTAATAATTATAATTTGCATTAATACATCAGCTCCGACAACATTACGCTTAAAACAAGAAAAAAGATCAAGATTGCCAATGTGTTAAAAAAAATACATTTCATTCAAGATATACCTCGTATTCTCTGCAAATAATTCTTACAATATTATACATTTAATTTTAATAATGATTATCTTCCAAAATATTTATCCATCTGAATATCTATGCATTTATCGTTTAGCATTTCTAATGTTTTTTTCCCCTCACTTTGACTTAAAATATATAAAAAAATATATAAAATAAATTCAAAAATAATAATAAATGTTATTTGTATAGCATTGTCCATATATATCTATCTAAAATATGGTTAAAAAAGAATGAACAAATTGACAATTTATTAATAAAAAATAATCAAGATGCTTCATATTCAAGTTTTTCCCTATTTTTGATAAAAAATATATTATATAAAATTAAAACAATACAAAATAATACATGATACATTTATTTGTATAGCATTGAATATATATATATATATATATAAATAAATAAAGATGCATCATATTCTGCAAATAAGTCTTACACTATTATTGATTTAATTTAATAATGTTTAGATATTTTAATAGAAACTATACAAAAGAAGTGCATTGATGGATTCATGTTTAAAAGACTAAACAAAGACATCAGACTGAGATTGCTCTCCTCTCCCTCTTGTCTTCTCTCACACATGACTTATTATTCTCATTAATCTCCGCAGATATCCAGAATCCTGAGCTCATCTCTGCGTGCAGCCGTTTCCATCGGCAACATTTCACTCAAGGCTTTTGTGAACTTCCCTAATTAGCTTCAGTCCTCAGAATACCAACGAGCCAGATTCCCACTCCATGACCGACCCCACGATATCTCTGATGCTGCATGCATATTAACAGTCACTGAAACCACGTGTGTGTGTGTGTGTGTGTGTGTGTTTATATGTGACGCTAGTAATGACTCCATTCCACATGCTTCACCCGGAGAAAATGAGGTTCGAAGGTGGAAAATTCACTTTATCACTTGATGCATTTCAGGAAAAAACGGAGTGTGTTTAAGTTTCATAAATGCTCAAGTTTATGCATGCACTGCATCGCCCTCCAGAGGCCTGGAGAGGAACTCAAAGCATCGATGACACCACTAAATACATAGACTGAATATGATATTGCAAGTCTGTTTTTATGTGTGGAATATGTTGCAGTGAACATACCTAAAACACATAAATAAGCCTAATGATAACCAGTGTTAATTTTCCAAACCAAGCTACATTTGTATGCACCTGAATTTAAAAGCAGGTGTTTGACTGTAGCACCAGTCCATGAATCCGAGCAGAAGAAGAGCGAGAAGCCCATACCTTGATGGTGGGAAGCACTAAATCCATGGCGGCACACTGTCGAGGGCTCAGACTGCGAGCTTCCTCCCGGATCACATGCTCCTGAACACAGAGAGAGACACTGATTTACATCCACATTAAAACACTTCAGATTCATTCCCAACACTGGTCTAACTATACATACCACCTCATCGAAAAGAATCCGAATCAAACCCATACAATTATTTTATTTTAGCTAATTATAATATGCATGCCCTCCATATTCTATTCTATTTTAGCTATAATCATATTTATATATTAAATAAATATTTTTAATTTTATAAAACAATATTTTTATAGATTTATGATTTATATATTTCAATGCATTTCTAAATAAAAATAAATAAATATTACATTATTTTATAACATGTTTTATATGTTTATATTTTTTCAAAATAAAACATAAATAAAAGGGCTGTGAGCATTCAGTTTTGTTCAACATGTTTCCTAGTTTGTTTCTCTCCTTTTTCTAAAATGTCTTAATACCAGCAGTTTCCAAAAGTTCCCTTTATCTTCTCTGGTTAGTTTATTTGAGCACCAGGGGACTCATTTATAAACTGTTGTGCAGAAACCATCCTAAAATTCATCTTACGATCATCTCTCAAATATTTCAAATATATATATAAAAAAAATAATCTTGAATCTTGAAATTCTAGTTAAAAAAATATTTTGAAATATGAAGGGTTATATATTATTTGAGCTATAAAATAAATAAATAAAAGGGCTGTGAGCAAGTATTTTAGAATGTATTAGTTTATTTTCTCCTTTTGTTCTAAAATTCTTAATTTTATTTTATGAAGGGCTTATATATTTCAATGTTAGTTATTGAGCTAAATAAATATAAACTGTTGTGCAGATTCATCCTGTTCAACATATTTCGATCATCTCTCAAATATTTCAAATATATATAAAAAAATCTTAAATCTTGAAAAATCTTGAAATATGCGCACGTGGTGTGATTCATAAAATGAAGGTACGTACAGAAAAGGCACTCTTTCAGATGTGAAATCTATGAATCGTGAATGATCTTTACAAATACTGCATCACTTGTAAACAATAACCAGAAAGCAACTGTGAGATGATTCTCATGCGCACTTAAGTTGCTTCAAAGAGTCACTTAAGAGTTTTAAGGCAGTTGCATATAATGCATAAAGCCACAGACGGTAGTGCAGTTTCACTGGGTTCAGAAACAGAGCGGCTGAATTCTACACAGTTACTGAAGCACAGAGAACAAGAACCATAAGAACGCATTTGGAGCTACAGCTGCAATTGAGCGGAGATGTTTCAATGCATATGAAATGAGGCAGAGATGGACAAATGAGATGGACTGATGTGAAGCCCTCCATCTGTCTGACACCTGCTCAGATCCTCCTCTGGACTTATATTCCTCAGCGGGTGCATATAATTACACCAGCAGAAGTGGGAAGGTTTTCCTGAGAGACTGTAATGATGCAAACGGGCAGCGTTTGACGGACAGCTGTGAAGTCTTAGCATAAGCCAGAAAGCGTTTTCAGAGCTAAACGGGAGCTACATGAAAGCACTGCTGTATTTTGTGTGGATAGTGGATATCTAGTGCTGCTCCGAGTCCTCTGAGCTTCACGAGGAGCAATGTCTTCCAAACCTGACAAACATTAAACTCGTCTGCCGTTCCTGCCGCTTTAAACTGAACAAGCCTCGCTCACGTCTGCAATCTGATGCACAGGCTTGATTATTAAACCAATTACCTCCTGTTTTGGGTTCATGTTCAAACACATGAAAGCCATTTGCTTAAAGTTCATGCAACCCCCCCCCCACAAAAACGTTCCTACATGCTGTTATTTTTTGCAACAGCTCTTTTGCAAAATCTCAGCTGATAAAAATGTTCTAGAAACATTTTGCAAACATTATGGGAACATTACTTTTGAATATTCTCTGAACATAGTAACATTCAAAAAATCAATGGTAGATGAACATCCCATTGAAACGTTGAACGATGAATGAAGTATAAATCACATTTTTGTGCATGCTATGTTATTTTGAGAATGTTATTAGAGACCAGTTAACTTTGAAGGAACGTTCTATTAATGTTACAAAATAAACTGTTCGTGAAATATGAATGAATAAAAATGTATGAACCCACATGTTCCTGCATGCTGTTATTTTGCAAAAACTCATTTTGTATAATATTTAAAAATAAAAAACAGCTAATAAAAATGTTCACGTTCCTGTTAAGTTCTGAAAACATTATTTCTGGATGTTCTCTGAAACGTCTTTTCTTGGTTATGTGAACATTAATGGAACATTTCAATTGTATCATTTTGAAAATGTTACTTTTGAATGTTCTCTGAACGTTCTAAAACAGCAGTAACATAACAAAATGGTTTAAAAATTTACAAATATTAACATTTTGATTAAATGCAACTAAAACGTTTCCGGGAGAATACAAAGTTCCATAAATGATGTATAAATAAAGGATGCTATTAAAGACCAGATAACTTTCAATAGACGTTTTAATAACATTACTGGAATATTTGTTCATAACTTTCAGAGAACATTGTTTTTTATACTTTATACTTTATTTTTATATTTTAGCTATGAAAGTAAAATATACAAGGCATCCCTTAAGTATTTTGATTTAGTATTTTTTCTAAAAAAAAACGTATTAGTTTTTTTGGGGAAAGTAGAAATGCACCGTCTCCTGTGAGGGCTAAGTTTAGGTGTAGGGTAGGTGTAGGGCAATAACACATACAGTTTGTACAGTATAAAAACCATTACGCCTATGGAGAGTCCCTAAACCATAAAACCAAAATGTGTGTGTGTGTGTATGTGTGTGTGTGTGTGTGTGTGTGTGTCACTTACGTGTGTTCTAAAAAATGAGCATGTGTGTAATATGTAAATGTATCTATGTGTGTGTGTGTGTTTGTGTGCATGTGTGTGTGTGTGTGTTATACTGTATGTGTTATTTTGTGTGTGTGTGTGTGTGTGTGTGTGTATGTGTGTGTGTGTGTAGTGTAATGTATGTTATGTGTGTGTGTGTGTGTGTGTGTGTGTGTTTGTGTGTGTGTGTGTGTGTATGTATGTGTATATGTGTGTGTGTGTGTGTGTGTGTGTGTGTGTGTGTATGTGTGTGTGTGTATGTGTATATGTGTGTGTGTGTGTGTCTGTGTGTGTGTGTGTGTGTGTGTGTGTGTGTGTGTGTGTGTGTGTGTGTGTGTGTGTGTGTGTGTGTGTGTGTGTGTATGTGTGTGTGTGTGTGTGTGTGTGTGTGTGTGTGTGTGTCTGTGTGTGTGTGTGTGTGTGTGTGTGTGTGTGTGTGTGTGTGTGTGTGTGTGTGTGTGTGTGTGTGTGTGTGTGTGTGTGTGTGTGTGTGTGTGTGTGTGTGTGTGTCTGTGTGTGTGTGTGTGTGTATGTATGACAGACGTGCTACACTCACTGTCTGGTCTGAGAGAGGTGGAAGAACAATCTGGTGTTCGATGGTGTTGAGCACTATCTTCCACAGCTCCTTCAGGACCCGTTTGAGAACAGTCTTCTCACAGATCTTGGCAAACAGAATTAGGCTGAAGAGAAAAAAGAGGGATGAGTGAAAGAAAGAAACGCAACTGGTGCTTCAACAGATGTAGCTGTGTGTTTCCTCACTTCTTGTCCAGCAGGTCCATGAGGGGTCTCAGGACGGTCTCTGCGTCCATGGCTGCGTTACTCTTGTTCCCTGCGCTGCCCTTCATCAGCATCAGCTCCTGGTTCATTTGTCTGACACAGTCCTCAATGACCGGCTTGAAACTGCACAGACACAGTACATTTAAAACCACGTCCGTACTAGCATTCATCTGAGAATGAGAACACATTTTTATCACATCAAATAACAACATAAAATAAAACAGATTTTTGTATCATTCAATCTAATCTGCATGTCTATGTTTTATAATCACAGAAGGCAACATGAAATTAATGCACAATTGATCTATATGCTTTCTCCATAAATGTTGCATGTTTATGTTCCTTTAGCTGTACAGTAAAATATATAAGACCTTCATTAAATATTTTAAATATAAATAAAAGAGAAATGTCCTCCATACAAATTATTTTCAAATCAAATCAAATCAAAGCTGTGAATCAATAATATATGTGTCCCTGGAGCACAAAAGCAGTCATAAGCAGCACAGCTATATTTGTAGCAATAGACAACAATACATTGTATGGCTCAAAATTATAGATTTTTCTTTTATGGCAAAAATCATTAGGATATTAAGATCATGTTCCATGAAGATATTTTGTAAATTTCCTATTGTAAATATATAAAAAATTAGTTTTTGATTATTAATATGCATTGCTAAGAACTTAATTTGAACAACTTTAAAGATGATTTTCTCAATATTTAGATTTTTTTGCACCTTCAGATTTTCAAATAGTTGTATCTCAGCCTAATATTGTTTTATCATAATGATATATAAATCTCAATAAAAAAATGGACCCTTATGACTGGTTTTGTGGTCCAGGGTCACATATCATAGCCACAGCATACAATCACATACTGTATGTGTAACAATAACAATTAATTTGTGAGACAAAAGTCTTTTTACTTGACCCTAGCAAGTCCATTAGAATCTGATCATATTTCCCTCATACGTCACCTGGAGCCGAAGACGCCGCTGAGCTCGTCCAGCACCGTATTGAGTTTATTCTGCAGCTCTTTCAGCAGACCGCTGGCCTCCGCGTCCAGCTGGAAAACACACACACACACACACACACACACACACAGACACAGACACAGACACAGACACAGACACAGACACACACACACACACACACACACACACACACACACACACACACACACACACACAGACACAGACACACAGACACCAGACACACAGAACAAGACACAGACACAGACACACACACACAGACAGAGACACAGACACACAGACAGAGACAGAGACAGAGACACAGACACAGACACAGACACACAGACAGAGACACAGACACACACACACACACACACACACACACACACACACACACACACACACACACACACAGACAGAGACAAAGACACACAGACACAGACAGAGACAGAGACACAGACACAGACACAGACACACAGACACACACAGACACAGACACAGACACACACACACACACACACACACACACACACACACAGACAGAGACAAGACACAGACACAGACAGAGACACACACAGACACAGACACAGACACAGACAGAGACACACACACACACACACACACACACACACACACACACACACACACACAGGAACAAGATTCAGCCGTAACGTCACATGCCTCCGTATGAAACTTCTGATGTTGTGTTGCAAATAGTAAACCGCTCTGCATTAATAATAGCAATTGATTATCCAAAAATCTATTAATTAGTCATATCCAGGGTCCAAAAATCTATGAAATCATAAAACAAAAATCATGAAAAAGCATTAAATACTGTAAGTTAAACAAAACAGATACATACTCCCTAAAAACTGAATTACTACAATTAAATAAATAAATTAATAAAATGTATGAAATTAAATTATTTATTACTAAATAAATAAGTAAATAAAACTTTTCTTATATTTTTTGTAAATATGTAAAAATATGTATACATCTATATTACGTTTGTTATTATAAAAATATAATAAATACTGTATATCTATCTATCTATCTATACAAAAATAATGCACACCCGAGGTGTAACGGTGTAACTCCGCTTCGTGTCCTGATATGTTTCGATATATATTTTATCTATATATATGTATTTTTACATTTTGTCCCTTTTTTATAGCCTGCAGAGATGAAGAGGTGATGTTGGCTTGTATATGATTTGTATTTTTAAGACAGAAGATGTCTGACAGCTTTGTTCTCATGCCATGGTTTGGTGATTTCTCTGCTGTTGAACAGCGAGCTTTCAGTCAAGCGAGCCGAGCCGCTGAGAAGGTCTCGACTGAAGAATCGACTGAATAATGATGACTGCAAATTCAGTACGAGACACACGAGCAGATGAGCCAATGAGACGCGTCACAGCGGGGGCTTTTACCCATAATACATGCTGGATTTCTGTCCGTGAAGTCAATCAATCAATCAATCAATCAATCAATCAATAAATCAACCTCAGAGATCTCCTCAGAGAAGACACGACTGATCACACAAACACAACCAATGCTTCACACATTATTATTTCATCCGCAATATTATAGCGTGCTTCAAGACAAGTCTGTTTATGATGGCATCTCCACCCTAATTCTCATTACTGTAATAAAATATAAATGTTTATAAATATATATAATTTTATCATTACAGTAATGAATAGAAAATATCATTTTACATTTACTTTATACTTTAATAAAAATACTTTACTCATTTAAATCATAAAGCATTTGTTATTTTATTACAATTTAAATGAGAAAACTATCTTTATTATTGTCTGAAGTCAATTTAAATAACTTATAAATGTATTTTATTGTCATATATATATATATATATATATATATATATAATGTATTATTTTATATATTTATATTATTTATATATATATAATTTTGTATACTCAGTACAGTAATATATATATATATTTATAAAAAAAAATAATTCCCTTTATTCTTGAATATTAATTTAAACGGAAGTATTTTTCATATATATATATATATATATATACATACATTTATGATTTATTTATGGTTATATTTATATATATTATATTATATATATTTATATTATGATTATATTTATATATATTATTTATTTATATTATAGTATTAAATACATTTTACAAATACTATTTATTCATGTTGTTATCACCTGTTGCACTGCTAAATAAATAGTAAAACATATGCAAGCATTATGGTAATGATCATTTATTTTTTCCTCAATGCAGTTATGAGTATTTAGTGTGGAAAAATATAATTTTTATTTACAGGAAAATACTGTATCACCAGAACAGTTTTTACTCACGAGACAGAAATCAAACAAAAATATTATTTATGTATGAAACTTCATGTGTTTTTAAAAGATTTGTATTTGAGCGAGGATTTAAAAGCATCTGAAATCAGGGAGGTCTGCCTGACTGATAATTACAGACGGATTTGTGCTCAATCATGGACTAAAAGTGCTGTAAGAAGTGAAATATTAATATTGTTAAGTTATAGCTGAATTCATTATATTCAAATTAGTTTCTTAATTAGGGAATACCGCACCTGTGGTCTACCTCGTATCATTAATTAGCAGATAACGGGCGATACGTGTGTCCGGTTATTCTGATGGACAGCGGCACTATCAAACTAACTTTGACTCACGTAATTAATTATTCTTGGACAGTTTGGGATCTTGTATTTATAAATCCATGATAACGAGCCACTGTAATTACATTTTTCTTTCTCTTTGGCTAATTGCTCTGGGAACGGTGGCGGGGCAGGGTTATATTTGGAGCGTTTGGCTTTTATTTCCTCAGAACTAATCGAGTTTCATGAGGGAGGCAGAATTCATTAATTAGTCACTCTTTCAAACAGCTGGACTCTTTTTAAAGCACTATAGACTTCATTTCTACAGAGGCAAGACATATCACCTTAATCTGACAGACCTCTGGCGCTCGTACGAATGATCTGCCTTTATGAATCTTTCATTTGAAGTACTTTACAGCTGGACAAAAACTACCCAGTCATTTCAGCACATTATGAACGGCGTTCAACGACTGCTAATATACACAAGACATCTCTTTCCCAGCTGTTTAAGTCCACAGACATAACCGTACGGCTTTAAAACACATGTAAATAATAAACTTTCACTGCAATGTCACGTGAGCATGACTGCTAGAGATGATAATCAGGACCAAACAGATGTTTTATTTTGGCAGATTGTGTGAGGAATGAGCTGTAAAGGCTCCGCCCTCTTTTGGAAAAGGGGGCGGGGACGCAGCAGCTCATTTGCATTTAAAGAGACATGTATCTGCATGTTTTTACTTCTGTTGAAAAATTGTCATTTTCAGTGTGGAAAGGGTTCAAAGAGCTAATAAAACACAGGAATATATGACCCCTGTAAATGATCTGTGGGGTATTTTGAGCTGAAACTTCACAGACATATTCTAGGGACACCTGAGACTTCTTGTAAAAGAGGCAATAATAGGTCCCTTAAAAAAATCTGTGAATAGTGCAACCTAAACTTCAGGAACAACCTAAAGCCTTCCAAACTCTGGTATCATAATCATAAACATCGCACATGATTAAAAAGCAAGTTCAGGCATAACAGCTCTGCTAGCCATCAGTAAAGTGTTAGTTCAGCAGAAATCAAAATCCTGTCATCATTTATTCACCTTCAGGTCATTCTTCTAAACCGGTCACTTTCTTTTTTCCATGGAACTCAAAAGAAGTTATGCAATACATTCATGCTGCTCTATTCCACAAGAAAGTGATGCAATGCAATGCAAAAAAGTGAATTATGAAATGCTCCAAAAAACACCATAAAAGCATCATATGTGACTTTTTGTTTTAGTTAAATGTACACTGTGTTCCTCACACAAAGCGGTCACATGACTTGAAATATATACTGTACATGTGCATGAGTGACATCGACTGCTTTTATGACACTTTTAAGCTGCTGTTTGTCATTTTTAAAGCTTATTTATATTTCACTTACATTGCATGCGAGAATAATCATTCTTGTAACGTTTTCTTTTTGTGTTCCACATAAAATAGAAAGTTACAGAGGTTTGAAACAAAACACTCACATAATTATTTAGGCCTAAATGTAAGATTTATGTTTTTGAATTGCATATAAAATCAATTTGAATTAAACAGATTTAACAAACGAATAAACTTAATGTGATACATACTTCTCAGTCATACATCAATCAGATTTCTGACCTTGTATTTATTAAGTGAATGTGTTTAGTCAACAATAACCAGCTTTATATATTTATTATCAATAAATCTATTTTTTCCATTCTCATATTTTAATTGAACATCATTTTGTCCAACAACTAGCCAGTTTTGAACAATGTTCATATTTTTTAACTGAGAAATATGCATTAGCTCACATTAAAATATATTTCCTTATGGCAATTTTTTTATCTAAAATGTATTTTAAATATATGTCAACTATATATTGTAAAGAGTGAAGTTCAATAAAATATATTTTTGAAATTGAAAATATATTTAGATTCAAACTTCATATACCAATATATATAGCAAAACATATTTCAAGGACAAGAAAATACATTTACAATTTTTCTTAAAATGTGACATATGTATTTTCATTGGACTGAAATATATGGAGGCAAAACATATTTCAAGGACAAGAAAATACATTTACATATTTTTATATAAAATGTGACATATGTATTTTGGACATTGGACTGAAATATATGGCACACAAAATACACTTAGAAATTTTGAACACACACACATATATATATACATATACACACACACACACACACACACACACACACACACACACACACACACACACACACACACACACACACACACACACACACACACACACACACACAGACACACAGACACACACACACACACACACACACACACACACACACACACACACACACACACACACACACACACACACACAGACACACACACACACACACACACACACACACACACACACACACACACACACACACACACACACACACACACACACACACACACACACACAGACACACACACAGATACAGACACAGACACAGACACAGACACAGACACAGACACAGACACAGACACACACACACACACACACACACACACACACAAAGATTTATATGCAATTAAATAACCAAAATTTTATATTTAGGCCTGAATATTTATGTGAGTGCATTAAGGTGAATAAATAATGACCGATTGTTCAATTTTGGCTGAACACTTAAACATTGCGTGTTAGCAAGTCTCGGTTATTGAAGAAAATCGTCCTGGTGAGGTTTCATGCCAGGAAACTCGAGCAGGTGCAGCATGCTCTCGAGGGGGCGGGACAGGAAGTACGAGAGACAGGAAGTGATGCGTTTCAATGGGTGCTCGTGCTGCTCAAACGTGTCCAGTTAAACCGCTCAACCGGGATGAATTAGGACCGTACACTACAGCCAGAATTCACAACCAGAGAGCAACGTCATCATTTGCTGTCATTGAATGTTGCTCCAAACATAAAGACAGAAAGTCTTACAGGCTTGGAACGACATGAGGATGAGTAAATGATGACAGAATTCTGGCTGTAGAGCAGCGGTGGATAGAGATGTTAGAGGAAACCTGTCCACACACCTTGCAGAAGACCACAATCCCTTCCTCCTGGTGCAAGAGCCCAGAGGAGACGGGAACGACAAGAAACAAGGATATTATCATCGTTGGAGAGAACAGAGAGAAGAATCACACGCATGCTCAATTCACACGGGAGGTTAAGATGCGTTCACATCATGCAGAGTTACCGTAATTATGAGGCGATTCTACTCTGAACTCACTTTCTAGGGCAACACTGGATGTCAAATGGACCCATGCACGTGTGGCTAATCTTGAATAGGTTTTGGGGGATGGAGAATTATTTTCTTTTTTAATAAATTCAATGATTTTCATGATTCTCTTAAAGGAACAGTTCACCCAAAAATGAAAATTTGCTGAAAATGTTTTTCTTGAACAGTAAAGAACTGTACAAGAAGCTTTTAAGGAATAGTTCACACAAAAAATAATTATTTGACGAACATATGCTCACATATGCTAATGAGATTAGGATGGGTTTGTTTCTTCGTCAGATTTGGAGAAATCTAGCATTGCATCACTTGTCCATATTTGATCAGTACAGAAACTGGATGCTCTGCAGTGAATGGGTGCCGTCAGAATGAGAGTCTGATAAAAACATCACAATAATACACACCACTCCAGTCCATCAGTTAACATCTGGAGAAGACAAAAACTGAAACTAATACAGCATTAAGATGTTTTTAACTAAAATACGAGTCCATAAAAAGTCATCTGGTCTGAATCAGGAGAGAAATCTGCACAGATAAAGCAGCGTTTACAAGCCAAAACAGCTCTAAACTAATGTGTAGCTGGAACAGGAGATGCACTGGAGGAAGATTATATATATATAATATTATAATAGATTATGGACTCATATTTGAGCCAAAAGCAATGGCTTTTGATGTTAACTGATGGACTGGAGTGGTGTGGATTATTGTGATGTTTGTATCAGACTCTCATTCTGACGGCACCCATTCACTGCAGAGCATCCATTGCTGAGACACTGATGCAATGCTACATTTCTCCAAATCTGATGAACAAACAAACTCATCCTAATCTTGGATGTCCTGAGGATGAGCATATGTTCATCAAATGATCATTTTTAGGTGAACTATTCCTTAAAAGCTTCTTGAACAGATCTTTACTGGCAATGCTAACCAAACATTGTGCTAAAATACAAATGAAATAGGACATAAATGTGATTAGAAAGAAATCTGGATGAGGCAAAACAATACTAATGATATAAATAGACAGCATATATTACAGTCTGCTCTTTATGGAAACAAAACATATTTCAACATAAGAGATTCGTTGTATTTAATAAAAGTGAAAGATTAAAATATCTGTCAAATCAAATCGGTTTCAATAATTCTATCAATTCACTGAATCACTCAAAGAAGTAATCGTTATAAATAATTAATTTGTCAAACTACTCAAATACTTATGATAATGGTTGATAATTGAATACTTATGATAATTGTTGAAAATGATAATTATTGATTGTTACTGTATTTTGTGAGAAGTGTTGATTTCTGAACATAGATTAGGATACATATTTACATTGTGTCCAAATAAACGGAAATTTATTTAAAATAAAATAATAAAATAAAGTGTTCCAGCAGTATTGCTTTTATTTTATTATCATTAAAAATCATTACTTCTGTCATGTAAACTCAAATCAAATATTTAACCCAAATAACTGAAAGGATCATTATTTATTTGTTTTTTATTTATTATAAAATTTGTTTAAATTTTATAAATAAAATGTATTAAAATTTAATTTTTGAGACGTGTGTAATTTCCAGCTGGCGATTCAGTGAGCATCTAATGATACACATCAAATAAATTAGAAATAAAATTTCATAAAATTTCATAAAATTTCATAAAATTTCATAAAATATAAAATAGTTACCAAAAAAAACAATCATGTTTTTTTCGTTTATTTAAAATAAAATTAAATAAATGTTAACAAAAACAGTACTAGTTTAGTTTAGTGTATTTGTTAAGTATATAATTAATCTTTAAGTACTGACAGAGTCATTGATGAAATCATAAAGGACTAAACTGAATCCGAGTGAAACAGAAACACAGCAAGCGCTCCGGGTAACTGTTCAGTGATATATACATCATCAGTAAGTGTTGATGAAGGACACTAACCAGCTGTAGCCGCCGAAGCCTGATTCAAGAGAAAGACCTTCTAGTTGCAGCTAATCAGATTCATAATTACAGTAATTCAGACATTGATGAACGCAGCTTTACAGTAAGGGCCGTTCAACAGCTTCACTCACACAGACCATACTGACCTGTTTTCCTCCCATGGACTCGAACATCTTCTCCAGCAGAACTCGGAGCTGCTGGACGTTGTTCAGGAGGATGCAGGACTGTCGAGAGAAGAAAGATAGACGAGATATGACTGATCGATCGAACATCCAGTCTTCAAAAGCCCTCCGCCCTGCTAATGCAAGGAGACTGTGAATATATACACAGGGCATCGATTCGTCTGGATGCTGATCGTTGATGTTGCACATCTTACTTTCATCAGCGGCAGTAAATCTGAATTTCATTACACAGCCTCCGCCTCTCCAGAGAAAAGGCAGATTTACACAGCTGAGTTATATTCAAACACTCATTTATTTCCTTTTGAAAATACATGAAATTAATGCACAGCAACTGTTTTCTTCAAGCATAGTGTTTCATTATATCTAATAATAGTTCAAGTCAGTTGTATTTTGTTACACTGTAATAGTTATTATATTAGTGAATAGTCATAATCTAATCGTTTATAATGCATCTGACAGGTTGCTCTAATGCACAATTTAATACATTTGAATTCTAATGCATTGCATGTTTTTATTATAAATCTATATATTTATAAACTCTCGATATAACAAAACTGGTCCACGTTTCACTCCAAAACCCAAATATTTTGAAAATATTAATAATCTATCTATCTATCTAAATAGATAGATAGATACATGGATAAATAGACAGAACAAATAAATCAATACATTAAATATGCAAATTATTAAATTATGTATAGCAGGCAATATGCATGATAAACAAACAAACAGATGAATAAATATGCATCTAAGGAAATGATGTGTAACAGGCAAATGCATCTGATTAAAAAACAAACAAACAAATAAATCAATAAATACAATATGCAACTGATTAAATTATGTATAGCAGGCAATATGCATGATAAACAAACAAACAAACAGATAAATAAATATGCATCTAATTAACATAACTGTTGCAATAATGTAGGAAGGTCACTGATTTCTGTGAAATAAAATATACAAAATTACAAAGACAGACAGACAAATTATGCATTATTTATTTGTATGATTTTGGGGGGATAAACAAAAGAGCATTGGAACATTTTAAATATAATATAAATAATAAAATAATTATTATACTTATAATTAAATAAACTACAGTTATTATTGTTTATTTATTTGTTATTACTTTGGGGAAACTAATTAAAACAATGCATAAGACTGCATTAAAAACATAAAAATATAATATAAACAATATAATAATGATTTTACTTATTATTATTATTATTAAATAAACAAATGTATTTATTTATTATTTGGGGAAAACGAATGAAAAGAATGCATTAGATTCATACAGTATGAAGATCTTTTTTATCACATTTTCAAATATATTAAAAGCATGTTCTTTTATGTGTGAAATGAATATATGTAATGGAAAAGATGATAAAACATCAAACTCAATAACCGGCTGATGGTATGACCTCCAGACTCAGACCCGGTTCCTCCAGGTGACACGCAATGCATTTTGGGTAAAACGTGTCTGTTCCAGTAAATGTCAAATAATCAGATGTGTGTTGACACACAGATGAACTAGAGATCATCCCACGACTTAATTGGATGGGTGGGAGTGTGTAATTAGCACAGGAGTCTATAAGCTAATTAAAACTGGCTCTTACTGTCTGCACCGCCCCACTTCCTAAAGGTCACATGTCAGCCGTCTGACAAATAGGTGTGAAGCTCTGAAACCCAAATACGAAGCTGTCGCGCTAATTGAAACGAGGGAACATTGTCTCTGTGACGAGCGGCTGATTCACACACTCGTTAATTGAATTCTAGACAATGTATATAAACTCCGGTGAGCTGATTTATGGGCATCGGTGCGTTTAAAGATGTAGATATTCTTAGGATGAACCGAGCTGTCAGTTAAACCATGAATGAGCGCCGAGGAGACCGAACAGAGATATGTCTTTAATTACCGGCCGCGTGATTGTCTCTCTGTGGTCCTGTCATAGCTCTTAAAAGATACATCTGTCTTTCTTCCCGCCGCAGACGTCCTACGTGTCAAGCTTTTATAATCATTACAGGAAGACACGGTGAAAATTCGAGGTAGCACAAAAGAGCGCCGCGAATCATGTCATTTTGCACAAAGAGCATAAAGTTGAAAGCACAGAGGAAGGAGACGAGGACGCGAGAAGGTCTCGCAAGTTATTTGTTAGAAACGAAGGAAGCATCTGCAAGCCGTCCAATCAAAGTCAATGATAACGTCGCTCGATAATCTGATCAAGACACACTCGCAGGGTCATGACTTTAAAACACGCTGACATTTTATGATGAAGCAGATGTGTGTGTGTGTGTGTGTGTGTGTGTGTGTTGTGTGTGTGTGTGTGTCTGTGTGTCTGTGTGGTGTGTGTCTGTGTGTGTCTGTGTGTGAGTCGTGTGTGTGTGTGTGTGTGTGTGTGTGTGTGTGTGTCTGTGTGTGTGTGTGTGTGTGTGTGTGTGTGTGTGTGTGTGTCTGTGTTTGTGTGTGCGTGTCATGTGCGTGTGTGCGTGCCTGTCTGTCTGTCTGTCTGTCTGTCTGTCTGTGTGCGTGTGTGTATGTGTGTGTGTGTGTGTGTGTGTGTGTGTGTGTGTGTGTGTGTGTGTGTGTGTGTGTGTGTGTGTGTGTGTGTGTGTGTGTGTGTGTGTGTGTGTCTGTGTGTGTGTGTGTGTGTGTGTGTGTGTTGTGTGTGTGTCTGTGTGTGTGTGTTGTATGTCTGTGTGTGTGTGTGTGTCTGTGTCTGTGTGTGTCTGTGTCTGTGTGTGTGTGTGTGTGTGTGTGTGTGTCTGTGTGTGTGTGTGTGTGTGTGTGTGTGTGTGTGTGTGTGTGTGTGTGTGTGTGTCTGTGTGTGTGTGTGTGTGTGTGTGTGTGTGTGTGTGTGTGTGTGTGTGTGTGTGTGTGTGTGTGTGTGTGTGTGTGTGTGTGTGTGTGTGTGTGTGTAGGAAGTCTGTACACTCACCACGTTCTCCTTGTTCAGATGGTTGCTGAAGTCTTTAGAAATGATTACAGCATACTGGAGAAGAACTTTATTTATGGTCTGGAAAGAGAATAAAATGTATTATTATATATTATAAAACACAATAGTTTAACTTTATGGAAGCCATAAGTTGGGTTTGTGTTACTGTTATTATTTATAGACCTAAAACACATGCAATCACTACCAGTCAAAAGTTTGGGGTCACTTAGCATTTATTTGATCCAAAATACAGTAAAAAATGTTAAATATTATTATAATTTAAAATAAGCCTTTTCTATATGAATATGTGTTCAAATGTAATTTATTCCTTAGATTCAAAGCTGTATTTTCTGCATCATTACTGCAGTCTTCAGTGTCACATGATCTTCAGAAACCACTCTAATATATTGATTTACTGATCAAGAAACATTTCTGATTATTTCAAAATATTTATTATATTTGTAATTTAATATTTTTATAATTTCAATGTTTTAATAAAGTGATTTTTTTCGGGATGTTTTGATGAATAGAACAGCATTTCTTTGAAATGAAACCTTTTGTAACATTATAAATGTATTTACTGACCCTTTAGATCAATTTAATGCTTCCTTGCTGAATAAAAATATTAATTTCTTTAAAAAAAACTATAACACGCATGTGACGATGTGTGTGCTTGCATCCATCAAAAAAGTATGGGAACTTTGAGATTAGTAACCTGGAGCCAAGGAAATATAATAAAGCTCTTAACATATTCATAAATATATGAGGGCAGTAATGATGATATGCGTCTTGTAAGGCCGCCGTAATAGATTTCTCGTGTCAAGTTTGCATGAAGTAATCAATGCCTCCTACAAGACCCTTTACCCATAATCCTGTGGGAGGAGCGCCGCTCTCTCTCTCTCTCTCTCTCTCTCTCTCTCTCTCTCTCTCTCTCTCTCTCTCTCTCTCTCTCTCTCTCCTCTCTCTCTCTCTCTCTCTCTCTCTCTCTCTCTCTCTCTCTCTCTCTCTCTCTCTCTCTCTCTCTCTCTCTCTCTCTCTCTCTCTCAATAGGAAAGTACATTAGCTGGTCTTATGCAATCTGCTGTGTGTTTGAGCGAGTGAGTACACTGTTTTAATAATCTGTTTGTGTTGATATGTTCATTTGTGCTATTGCTAAAAGGTTTTGCGACGTGATCAAACCTCTAACATCTTGGCTAAAAACGTGTTAATACATAAGTGTTAAAATATATAAGTATAATAATTATAGGAATATTTGAATGGGTGCCGTCAGAATGAGAGTCTGATAAAAACATCACAATAACCACTCGAGTCCATCAGTTAACATCTGGAGAAGACAAAAGCTGAAACAAATCCAGCATTAATATGTCTTTAACTTCAAGCCATTGCCAAAATACATAAATCATAATAATGCTTCCTCCAGTGAAAATGTCTCCTGTTGACATCAAAATCACACATATTTGTTTAGAGCTGTTTTGGCTTAAATGTGAGCCAAAATCATCACAATTAAAAGAACCAAAGACTTAAACTACTTCAGTCTGTGTGCATTGAATTTATTTAATACACGAGTTTCACAATTTGAGTTGAATTACTGAAATAAATGAACTTTTCCACGACATTATCATTTATTGAGATGCACCTGTACATGTATAGAAAATGGTCTAAACAAATGTACTTGTCTTAATATTAAAAATCTTGAATTGGTAAAAAACTATTTTCTTTATTTAAAATGTTTCATGTCTTAATCCTTATATTTTTGTTATACTGGGATAAATCATTTTGGGATGTATGCTAAAATGTTTGGATGTGGCGCCCCACCTAGAAAATTTGCCACCAAATTTCTTTTTAAAGAAATTAATACTTTTATTCAGAAAGGATGAAAAGTGAATTAAAATGTACAAACATTTATGATGTTACAAAAGTTTCTATTTCAAATAAAAACGTTCTATTCATCTGTAAATAATGAAAAATAAAATGTATCACATTTCCACAACAAAATATGAAGTTTTCAACATTGATAATAATCAGAAATGTTTCTTGAGCAGTAAATCAGTATATTATTATGATTTCTGAAGATCATGTGACACTGAAGACTGCAGTAATGATGCTGAAAATACAGCTTTGATCACAGAAATAAATTATAGTTTAACATATTCACATAGAAAACAGTTGTGAAATAAAAGTATTTCACAATTTGACTGTATTTTTGATCAAATAAATGCAACGAGACATCTTCTAAAAACATTTTAAAAACATACCAACCCCAAACTTGTTTTAAGCAACATTAAAATGCTTTCAGGCAATGCAGGTCTAATATTTTTCAGTTTCAAAGCTCTTCTCCATCATTTGTTCATCATGTTATGCTCTCAGCTGCCTGGCAACCGTATGACACCCTACAGTTAGAGTAATGCTGCTTAGCAGAACAACCGTTTAGTGTGATTATTACTGTTAACACATGCAATTCTTTACTGAACTCTGGGATCTTTCCTCACACTGCCACAGACTGTGAGTTGCATAGATTTGGCATCTTTAGGGGTTAGATTTTTTTAAGTGCATGGCCAAATCTCCAATGCACAGCCTCAAGTGACATCCATTCTCTCTGGATTCTGTCTTACCTTAAAACATGGCTGGAGCAGAACTTTCTTTGTCTTAATGAAAATAAGACTGAGATTGTTGTGTTCGGTCGTCCTGGGGATTTAAGTGCTTGTGTAGATGCACTTGGTCATTTAGACTTGCATGTTCGTCCATTAACCAGGAATCTCGGTGTGATTTATTACAGTGCTTTTAAATTTGAAAAACAGATTAGTTCTGTTGTAAAAGCCAGTTTTTTTCAACTTAGACTGTTGGCTAAAGTCAAGCCCTACCTGCCGCGTAAGGAGTTTGAAAGTGTAACACATGCTTTTATAACATCTGGACTATTGTAACTCGTTGTATGTTGGTTTGGATCAGTCGTCTCTTCAACGCTTGCCAGTCCAGAATGCAGCAGCTCGGCTCTTACCTGGGACTAAAAGTATGAGCACATTACCCCAGTCTTAGCTTCACTACACTGTCCGCTTCAGGATCGAGCTCAAGATTCTATTGATTGTTTTTAAGATTGTACATGGGTTGGCACCTGCCTATTTATCAGAGCTTTTACATGTCCACGCTCCTGCTAGAGCACTGAGGTCGTCCAATCAGGTGCTCCGAGAGCCAGATTAAAAAATAAAGGCTTTTTCAGTGGTAGCACCTAATGTGTGGAATAGTTTACCTGTGCACATAAGAACTGCTCAGAGTCATTTCTTAAGACACACCTGTATTCCTTGGCTTTTATTTTGAGTTGAGTCGAGACATTGTGACGTTTTACTGTATTCATTTTGTTTGTGTGGGAGCTTTTCCGGACATTGTGAATGTGCTATATAAATCAAATTGAACTTACCTTTGCAAACCTGCACATGAAGTGAGCGAGAGCTTGAGGGTTTGGACACTCCAGCTTCTTAATGATCTCAAAGCTTTGGTTGAGCTGTGTGAACACATCCACCACGGAGCAGGAGAAGAGAGCATGTTCTGACGTCTGCTGGAACTGCAATCGAAACACCACAGAAGAAGCATTAATGATCATATCACAGTTTCCCATAACTTCATAACAAGAAACACGGTTCAAGAAGAGGTCCAGATTGTCATTAAGATCTAGTATGGTTCTTCACAGGGCTCTTTTTTGTAGATGTTCACAAATTTGAGGTCAGTAAGATATTTGATTTTGTTTCATTTTATCATTTGTTTTATTTTATTTATTTTATTTTTCAAACCAGAAAGGCATTAAATTGATCAAAAGTGACAGTAAATAAATGTATAATGTAACAAAAGTAAGTAAAAAAAAAATTGCTATTTTCAGTGGCTGACTGGAAAACAAAAATAAAAATAAAAAATACACAAAATATTCGTCACAGCTGTTTTAAACATTGATAATAATCAGACATGCTTTTTGAGCAGTAAATCAGTATATTATAATGATTTCTGAAGATCATGTGACACTGAAGACTGGAGTAATGATGCTGAAAATACAGCTTTCATCACAGAAATAAAATGCATTTTAAAGCAGTTATTTTAAACCGTATTAATCCGTCTCATGGTATTGTTTGTTGATAAGAAGCCCTGAAGCTGAGACGCTGCCAGGAGGCGCTGAAGATGATTCACAGCCGTTGGGAATGCATGCCAACATAACCTACGACACAATTAACCTGCACTTCTGCCCTTATTCTCCAGGCGCTTCTGCCAGCAAACACAAGCCTAATAATCATTACACAATTAACTGAGAGTGCTGCTCCATTAGCATCTTAATGTAGAGTTGAATCTCTCAAGACTTGAACCCGAGCGCATCTAAACAGTTAGCAACTCTCTCCGCTCATGTCATCTCAGAAGCAGCGCTGGAGAAAAACACACTTCTGCGTGCTCTGAAAGACTCTGAAATGCTCATGTGCGATTGATTATATTCGTCAGTGTCACATATCACAGCATTGGCCGATATTAAGAGCACTAAATGATTAGTGTTTCGCCAGCGAGAGGAACATTGAGTAACAGCAGCTCATATTCACATCAGAAGTGTTTGTTTGGTGATTTCACAAACACTCATCAGCCTAATGCTTTTAATTGATCAGTTTATCCACCCGTCTGATTCCATTCATCACGTCGGAGGAACACGCACTTCTCTATGAATTCACAGAGCAAATGTCATTAAAGAGAAAAATATCAAATATTCATATTCACGCTCGGATCCAAAGAGAGAGAGCTTATCGAAACTGAAACTGTTATAAAGCTGTTGCTTTGAGCTGAAGAATGAACGCATTTATAACATAATATTGTTTTATAGTGATTTTGACTGTAGTTAGGGTTTGCAATTAACCCTTTGTTCAAGTCAAAAATGACCAACCTTTTAAAATGGCTAAATCCTGCACCAAATCTAGTGTTCGACTTGCTTTAGTTCAAGTAGAACAGGTTTTGTGTTTCTTTGATCATAAGCCTCATTGATCTGAACTTATGCATCTCAGTTTTTGAGTGAAAAAAGCATAATTTGTAGATTATTTAGCCAATATGCACTCAAAAATGGCATGGTTCTTCAGTAGTGATCCAAGGACCCCAGAATAGCTTCATTTTGTCCTTTGTTTATAGAATAAAACAGAAAATTCTGCCGTTTTTATTCACCAAAACAATAGACGTTTAATGACTTTTTTAATGCTCTTTTTCATATGAGATAAACAGCACCATTCAAACGTTTTGTGTCAGTGAGATTTTATTAATTATTTATTGTAATTTTGTAAGAAATGTATAACACTTAAGGTTCTATCTGCTAACATTAGTTAACTACATTAACACGAACTAACAATATAATTAAATTAATCTAATTTGATTTAAATTAATATCATTTAATTTACTTTAATTTGTAACTTAAGGTTCTTTCTGCTAACATTAGCTAACTATATAACATTAACAAAAATTACTTAATTTATTCATTTTAATTAAAATCAAAAGTTTATATTATTAAAAAATCTAAAGTTAAAACATTAATATTATTTAATGGACCAGAGCTAACTAACACATAACTATTTTAATTGTATTAACTAATATTAAGAAAGATGAATAAATACTGTTGCATATGTGCTGTTTTGCTCATTGTTAGTTAATGTAGTTATTGTAAAGTATTACCATTTAATTTAATACTTTAATACTAATTTAATCAAAATACATTTATAATGTTACAAATGAAATGTTAGTTCTGTTATTTAAATTAATTAATTTATTTTATTTTATTTCAATATCCCTTATTATCTAATCTTCTGCTATTTCTTTCCTTTATATAAATATGCATTTATATTATTAAAAATACTATTAAAACATTAATATTATTTAATGGACCAAATAAAAATAACAAAATATTTAATTAAACAACTTAGATAAAACTAAAATAAAAGTGACAAAATTAAAATTTGCTCATTGTTAAATGTAGTTATTGTAAAGTATTACACACACACACACATACACACACAGATGCACACACACACACACACACACACACACACACACACAAATGACACAGACACTGTTACACACACACACACACACACACACACACACACAGACACACACACACAGATGCAGACACACACACACACACACACACACACACAGCTTATGATCAACACAGACACAGACAGACACACACACACACACACACACACACAGACACAGACACAGACACAGACACAGACACACACACACACACACACACACACACAGTAAATATATAGAGCAGATTGAATAAGGATGTAACAAGTTTCAGCAACAGTAAAGACATCCTCTAAAACACTGGAGCACAACTAGTTAAAAACAAGCATTGGAAACTCAGATATTGATCATAATTAAGATGCAACACATTTTTAAATCAAGTGAAGTGTTGTGGACGGACCGGTGGCACACAGAATCACTAATAGCTCTGCTAATGTAATGAACCTCAGCTAGCTGTTTACTCAGATCCGTACGGA
>CM050423.1:29705543-29713043 GCA_027564155.1 Gymnocypris eckloni scoliostomus
GGACTGTATGTCCAGTCTATCATGTGGGATTATGATAATGAGATTATAATATTGAGAATAATCATATAGTTACTCGTGCCTAATTGATTAAAAGAAAAGGTAAAAATAAAATAACTGTCCCCAGATAGATAAATTATTGAACGAACAAACGATACCATCTGATTACATTATGGAGAACAGGCAAAGTGCATTTGAAAATAAAAATAAATTACAAAATTTAAATATAAATATAAAAATAATATAAATATGCATTTGATTAAATTATGTATAGCCGGCAACATGCATATGACAGACAGACAGATAGATAGATGGATCTGATTAAAAAACAAACAAACAAATAAATCAATAAATGCAATATGCAACTGATTCAATTATGTATAGCAGGCAATATGCATGATAAACAAACAAACAAACAGATAAATAAATATGCATCTAAGGAATATATTTTGTGTAACAGGCAATATGCTACATGATTAAAACACATTTGCAATAATGAGTAAAAAATCACTGATCTGTGAAAATATAAAGAATAACAGTAATCATAGTAAATATTGAAGATAACTGAGTGATGAAAGATGCAGACAATGATTTTAACAGCTAATATAGAGACCAGGAAGGTGAGAGACTGATGTGTGTGCTGTGTGTGTGTGGAAATGAAGTGTGTGTGTATATATTCATGTGTGTGTGTGTGTGTGTGTGTGTGTGTGTGGAACTAGCAGCTAATAACATGTGTGTAGTGTGTAACGTGTGTGTGTGTAATGTGTGTGTGTGCATGTGCATTGTGTGTGTGTTAAAATGTGTGTGTGAATGTGTAGCATGTGTGTACAATGTGAGCCAAAAAGTGTGTGTGTGTGCAGTGTGTGTGTAATATCATGTGAGATGTGTATGTGTGTGTGTGTGTGTGTGTGTGTGTTTTATGTATTTTGCAAAACCATGTGTGTAAACAGTGTGTGTGTGTGTGTGTGTGTGTGTGTGTGTGATTAGTGTGTGTGTGTGTGTGTGTGTGTGTGTGAGCATGTGTATGTGTGCGTGTGTCATGTGTGTTAAAATGTGCTTAGAATGATCACAACATTGAAGATATAGAAGCAGAAATGTTTGTATTTATAATCATTTAAAATAGTACTGCACTTGCAAGGCAACACTGGGTTAATATTCCTTAAAAAATATATTTGTATTCTTATTTTTCTCCCAAATTTATGCATTTAATTCAGCTTGAGTTGTTTAACCCACAAACTCCTTAATTTAGTAATTAATTTAAATCATGAATCAATTAATTCATTGAATTGAATTCATTTCAACCTGAACATACCTAACACCTTAGCATTATTCCTTTGCTTCTTTGCAAATGCTGGCATTTCCTTCAGCAAACGCAATCTGTTTGTTTCTCCTGTCACTTATATTAATAAATACGCTGGGTGGATCTGGAGGAGGTTTTTGATTGACAGCTGTGTGGCTCTTCCCTGATGTCCCGTCCAGTCCTGTCCCAGCTGTCATCCCGCCTCTCCACGCTCATAACTCACATTAATGAATGACAACAGACAGCAGCCAATGAGAGGCCAGCGTGTGTCTGCAGATCCAGGACAGGTGCATGATGGGTTATGAATGGATGGATCAACATTCACTGTAAATATGATCCAGTGGCGCTTTATGGAGGAGGTGAAATTCGGACATGAAAAAACTTGAGAAATAAAATGTATACAATTGGAAACCTATTTATGCGTTACTTGTAATTAATGCAAAAAAACTACTAATATATATAATTATGCTAGAAACCTCAGATTCCATGATTTATTAAATATGCTATAAAAACCATAAACATCAATGGTAAATATCAATTCAGATGCACTTAAAAAAAAAAATGCAACAACGTTAAAACCTTACAAACACTTTAATATAAGATAACTATAATTTATTATATTTATCTAAACATTATTTCTACATTTGTAACTGCAGGCTAAATGATTCATGTCAACATGTAAATACATCTACATCTTCAATGAAGCTTCATGTTCCTCTTTAAAACAAATTAATTGATACAATTTAATTTCTGGTAACATATAAATGTATTATTAGTAACACTGAAACAATTGTTAATTAAAACACCTAGTTTGAGATTTATACCCATATCAGGTGTGTCAAACTCAGTTATTAAACCACAGCCCAAATTATTAAACAAACATCTCCAACACACACATATAGTTTTCAAAAGCTAAATGAATTATTTAGCTGCAGATTATTAATTATAATATCTACACTAGCCTTAAACCTCTTGATTTTTTTTCTATCAATGATTATTAAACAAACACCTCCAACAATTATTAAACAAATTATTAAAAACATTTAATTATTAGTAAATTTTAAACAACATTACTACTTAATTAACCAACAATTATTAAACACTTTTACTTGTACTTAAGTAAAATTTAAACAAACTGCCTTCTTTTAAACAAACAGTACAAATTAAAAAAACATGCATCCAACAATTATTAAACACATCTTTGTCAATTGAAATAAAACACATATGAGTTAAAAGACAAACTAAATGAAAATGAGAAATGTAGCATTGGTTATTAACTGGAATAAGTTTAGGTTTAAAGCATTAAAATTACAACCCAAAATATACATTAAATAAAATGCATTCAACTTAAACGTGATGTTTAAATAGTAAGTAAATTAATATAAATAAAATAAAAAGTAAAACTAATTCAAAATAATATTATAAACATGTACTTATAATAGTATAACAAGTATATATAATATATACAAATAAATTAATACATTAATTAAAGGGAACACACATATTTCTCGTAATTATCCATTGAAATCACATGAGACATAAGTGAATTTATGATTAAAACATGATTAAATACCTGCCAATATGCTCATAAAAATCAGCTTAATTCACAAGACTTCAATCTTTATTGACAGATATTTGTTTTTTAATCATAAACACACTTCAGATTGTTCGGTTTCTCAGAAAACATGATTTCATATCTTCAAATTTCATCTCAAGTAAATGAATCCTGATATAAAGATGTTCAGATATTTGTAGAAGACAAAATTCTGAGAAACATAAACACAAATTGAATGTCATGACGTCATAAATGTAAGCCTTTCTGAACCTATTTAAGACATTTTCAGGTATTAATTAGTAAACATGTGAATTAAGACCTGCAGAAACCCTGAAATTATACACTAAAACAGCACATGAAAATCATAACTGAGATGTTTTTAATATCTCAACTGTTTACACAAGACAATGAGATGAGATAAAGAGCAAAGAGTCTCCAGACACACAATTGTTTGAATGCATGTCGTGCACAGAAGAATTGTTCACTATAAGATCAGGAACACGTATTTCACATTGACTTAGACTGCGATAAAAACATCCTCTGGGTCTAAACTTTCCCCGGGGAGCTTAAAGAACAAGACAGCACAGAGGAGAGTGTTGTTGTGCTCATCCCGGACACACAAACCTGTCCACGACGCTGTGAGACAGACTCCGACCGGACACATAATAAAGGTCAGAGAGGATTGTGGGAAACCTACAGCAGCGGCTGGTTCTGATGTTAATCCACACACACAGCAGAAGGAGGAGTACTGACGGGAGTTAGTTTACTCAGCTCGTGCAGGTGTCAAGCGCAGGGAATAACAAGCAGCTAGCGTGAGGAGAGACGTCAGCATATACAGTATGTGCGGTAAACTTGAGGACTGACACGGAGGATCTTAATTGACTTCAGCACAGCAGCACAGTTACCCAAAAACACTGCAGATGCTTTCAAGGGTTCCGTAACCATATATGGAATGCTTGATTGTGATTGGTCCATTGTAACATCAAGCAGCCAAACATATTTGCATAATGACACTAAACTGACACTGGGATCTTTTTATTTTCATATACACCATCGTTCAAACGTTTGAGGTCGGTAAGATTTGATCAAAAATACAGTAAAATCTGAAAAAATGTGAGATATTATTACTTTTAAAAATAGCTGATTTCTATGTGAATATCTGATTAAAATGTAATTTATTTCTGTGATCAAAGCTGTATTTTCAGCATCATTACTCCAGTCTTCAGCGTCACATAATCTTCAGAAATCATAATAATATACTGATTTACTGCTCAAGAAATATTCATTATCAATGTAAAAATGGTCTTAATATTATATTTCATTGTTTTGTTTTATTTTAATATTTTAATGCTTAATATTTTTTGTGGAAAAAGTGAATTTTTTCAGTTTTTTTAATCAATAGAAGAAAAAAAAACAGCATTTATTTGAAATTTATTCGATTTTTTTGGAACATTATAAATGTTGTTACTGTCATTTGTTTTGTCATGAATTAATAAATTGTTTATTTAAAATAAAATCTTACTGACCTGGCATGTAATTGAACTACATCTGAACGTGTAATAAAAAAATACATACATTGTAATAAAATAAGATATTAAATAATAAATGTCCATTTAAAATTGTAATCAGTTATTACATTTGAAATCTTATATTAAATAGTTACTCACAATATTCATCAATATTTAATATTTATCAATATTTGTTTGTTTCTTTTTGGGGGGGTAAGTGTGATAATATACAGTCAGCCACTCATATACAATAATATCAAATAAATCCTGACGTGTTTTAATTTCACAATAATGTCCACTGTGTATGCCTTGCATAACAATTCTTTACAGATGAAAACAATAGTAAAGAATACCATAATGTAGGACTCTACAAATCTGCAATGGACCAATCAGAACATATTCTAACATGACACTTTAGATATGATTAAAGTCTCATGACATCTACAGGCCACCTTCACGTATATTCACCGCATGATTTCAAACATTCAACACATCAGACAGCGGTTGACCTCATCTGAATGTAAGAGTCAGGTAATAATTAATAAGGCATTAGCTGCTCTCATTCATCGCTTCTGATGTCAAGGCCTTCGTCTCTGACCCGCTTCACTCACATGAGCTTTAAACCGCTTCTCACGCGCCAAACACCAAGCGCTGAAGTCTGATTCAGACGTGCTGATTTATAACCGCTGCTTATGCTGCATGAGTATCACAGCAGAATTACCAAAACTCATTCAGAGAGAATTAAGCTGCTGCTATTTGTGTTGTTTTCAATTATATTATAATGAGACAAAACACACATGCATTAATGTCGAAATGAAACCTGTCATCACAATGCTTTAAACAATTTCATAAAATCCTCACAGATCCCATCAGGATTATTATCATAAACTGTAACCACAACTTAAACTATTCAAACATTTTTGTGAATTGAAATAATACTGAAATAAAATTAAAACAAAACAATAATTTTGCATAAAGAAAAATAAACCTATTATGACTTTTTGCATTGTGATTTTTATAACCATATGCACATTTCAAGATAAATAAATATAACAAAACAAATAATAATACAATTCATTTTATTCAATACAAAGAAAGAAAGAGAACTAAACTAGAACTATTAAAATATTTTTGTTAATAAAACAAACTAAAATTAGTATTAAGAAAGCCTTTTATGACTTTCTCAAATGTGATTTTATAACATTAAGCACATTTCAAAATACAAATAAATAAATAAATAAATACAAATGCATGTTATTCAATAAAAACAAACAAAGGGATAAACAAACAAACAGAACTAAAACTAGAACTATTAAAATATTTTTGTTACTTTTTCATTTAAATAAGACTGAAATAAAACATAAAATACATTTTTGCATTGAGAAATGGAAGCCTTTTATGACTAAAATTTTTATAACAATTATGCATATTACAAAATACAATACAAAATAAATGAATAAAAATATATAATATAAAATAAATAATAATACAATTTATTTTAAGTTATACAATCAATCAATAAATGAATGAATAAACAAACAAACAAACAGAACTTAAACTAGAACTATTAAAACATTTTGTTAATTAAAATAAAGCTGAAATAAAATTTACATTTTAGATAAAAAAGTTGAAGCAAAAATGACTGGAAATAAATTAAATAAAAAATAAATTTAATAAATAACATTACAAAACTAATAAAAAAGCACATCAATTTTTATTTATTTTTACCAAACTTAAAAAATAGGTAATATATAAAAAGTCAAACCATTAATGAAACTTACAATAGTAAAATACAGAAATAACACTGATTCCTGCTGTATATTATTTTCATCTGAATATTCACACTGAAATCTGTCTCATTACGGAAGAGAAATGCAAGATGGATTCAGGTCCCGCTCTACCGTACATTATTTGCTGCTGAATATTTATTTCTGGAAGTCATTATTAAATGCTGTAAACACGGAGCTGAACTCGAAGACTTATGACTGAAGGAGTCTCGACTGGTTTATGCAGCTCTGCCTTTCCATAATGCTTCCAAACCGACATTAATAACACCTGCATGAATTATTAAAATGATTGACTAACTCCTCTGGCAGCTCATTGTTTCATTCCTGAGTGCTAAATCTGGCCATATTGTGTGGATGTGCCGCGTGCCGATAATTGCTGGTTTATCTTAAAGGAGCCGTGCTTTTTCTCGAGGAAGAGCCTGAGGTATATCAGATCCAGTCAGAGCCACTCTCCAGGATAAAATATAACACATCTTCAGCAGAAACGCCTCTCACTTTAACATCAAAGCATTCATAATCCATATTTCCCAGCATAAAGAGCAGCCTGATAAACACCTGCGGCTTTCCTCCATTTAAATCCAGCCACACACACACACGCACGCACGCACGCACACACACACACACACACACACACACACACACACACACACACACACACACACACACACACACACACACACACACACACACACACACACACACACACACACACACACACACACACACACACACACACACACACACACACACACACACACACACACACACACACACACACACACACACACACACACACACACACACACACACAGACAGACACACACACACACACACACACACACAGACAGACACACACACACACACACACACACACACACACACACACACACACACACACACACACAATCTCAAATCGATTAACCACTAATAACGGCGTCTGTGTGCTCGGGAGCAGAAGGCATTGTGGGTAAACCCTGGGATGGACTCGTCTAATATCACACCCGTCCTAATAAAACCCAATGCCTCTCTCTGCTCTGCTGCTAATGCTTCTCAATTATGAATACATTAAGACATCTATTCATGACGGTGGGCATAATTACTGAAAAGTGAAATCCTAAAGTGAAATGTGTTTTGACAGCTTTCACGTCTCTCCTGATGAATGATGCACACGTGCACCTGTCCATCATCTCCACATGAATACATAAGATCTACTTTTAACAAGCTCCAGTGAACTGCTAGAGATGACGAGAGCACGTGATCTCTGCAGGATTTTAGCACTGAACAAATCATGCAGACCCGGTCCTGTTTCCATGTTACGCTCTATTCAGAGAACAAATGAGTGATATTATCGTT
>CM050423.1:29718043-29728043 GCA_027564155.1 Gymnocypris eckloni scoliostomus
CCTGAGGATGAGGATATTTTCAGCAAATATTCATTTTGGGTCCTTAAGACAATTAACATCCGCATGTCACTGCATTAAGGTAGTTAAAAGTATCAAATAAAGTGTCATTTATTCTTTAAACACACTTGACAAATACGTTTTCAACTTTTCAAAGCTGTAAATATAACAGATGTATGTTTTACGAGAATCCTTTCTATTTCAGAATCTCACGTTTAATGTCTTACTTGCTGTAATTAATTGCGAAATTTACTAGAAATTGATGAGCAAAAATAATTGTTTAAAAAAAAAAGTTTTTGATTAAGAGAAAATGAGCAAAAATCACGAAGACAAGAGATTAGATCTAATTCAACGACACAGAGCTGCTTCACAGCTCAAACTGAAGTAGTTTCGTAACTGAACTGTGCAACATTGCCATTGTTATTACATCTGAATGGAGCTGAATAATGACACGATTGTCTTCTGTAGAGCTGCTTTATACATGAAACTGAAGATTCATAATTGCTGAATTTTGAACATAGTTATTGTTCTGTGAAGCTGCTTTGAAACAATCTTGAACAGTTTTGTAAAAGCTCAGATGATGATTTGATATTCAGATTTTTTTCAAGTGTTAAAACACTTTCTGGACTCGCAGTGTGTGTGTTTCTAACCACTCTACAAACATCTCCATAATTCAGCGATCATAATTATCGATCTTGTACGTTGGGCTGCGGCTGTTGTTTTGGATTATTCTCTATTTCAGTGGTCTTGAACTTCTGGCCCAGAAAACACACACAAACTAGACCACCTCAGAGCACTCTACGCTTTCAGATGTGAACAATTTCACAGCTCAACGAACAATCTTCACAACAATGGTCTCCCTCACGCCACGGAAAATACAATTCATCCTGACTATCACTCCCACATCGACTCGAGCGGTGTGTCGTCAAACAAGCCCGTCGAGGAGCCTGATGATGCTCCAGATGAGCGCTGGCCTGCTTCACCAAATAAAAGAAGTGTATAATATAAAGAAATGACGATTCTTCCATCACTGACTCATCCTGGAGTCGTTTTCTTTCTTCTAACACAAACGTTTGCCTGAATATCGACATGCATTGCTCTTTCCCTTATAGCGGACAGAAGAGCAGAAGATTTTTGTAAGTGCTTTGAGTTCCCAGAAAAGCACTATATAAATGTAACAAATTATTACATTATTATTATTATTACGTAATGATCAGAATTGTGTCTTTTTCCAACACAAATCTGTAAGAAAAGGTATCACTAATACAGCAAGGACACACTAAATTCAACAAAGATTATAGTAAATTATATATATATATATACTATCCCTTTTGTTACATTATAATAAAAAATGCAGATAATATTAATGGAAACATAGACTTTCATAACGGTTATGTACACTTTTAAAAAGTGCACTTTGTAATAATGTCAAATTAAAAGTTTCACGTAAAAGCCTTTTGTTGTGTTTTTGTATTTTGATGTGTTTCCTAACATACTAATAAAGCACATTTAAAATACCTGATTATTATTGTTCCTGTCATGTGATATTTTTAAATGCACTAAACTGCAGCTTCATCACTGCAAGTGTGTAATTACAAACATATTTAAATGCGTGTCATACACATTTCAGAAGAAATGACATTAAAGGATATTTAAGTTGACTGAAAATGCTTGGTCAGTACATTCAGCAGTGCACTTGAATCATATTTCAAAGACAGCATAAGTAAATATAAAATAAAATTACATATAAAGATGAAATTAAGTCCTAATTAAGTCAAAAACATTCAACCGATTGGATTTGATATAAATTTAACCTACAACGCATTTTAATTTAACTGTAAATAACATGCAATTACAATAAGAGAAAACGCTATTTCAGTATTTCTACTTCATTATCTGCTGTTTCTTTGCAATTAATTGTGAAATTTACTAGAAATTTCTGAGAGAGCTTTTACACCATTTTTTTCAGTGTATGATATTTGCATAATAAGTACTTAATACATCATAAAGCTTAATACATAAAAGCATGCTAAAGTGTTCGACTTTTTCACAAAGGTATTCCTTTACAAGAAAAGTAAAGTGGTGTAGAATAAAACACACACAAGCGTCCCTTCTCATGCATACAGTGACGTCTTTCAATCTGCAATTAGCAATGCATTAGCCTGTCTCCAGCCCTGTGTTACCCAGTAAAATGAACCTCCTTCATCTTCCAGCCGACTGGCCTCAAGGCACCAAACAGAAGTACATCAAAGTCTCTATTGGCTGAGAAACAACTCGTGCGCTCCTAAGTGCTTCTGGGTAGCAGTTTCTAAACGAATAAACAGGTCAGAGAGAGTTTGGAGGAAGTGACCCCTGGAGGATGATGGGCCAGCTTTTCAACTCTACAACTCGACTTCATTATGCCTTTTAGCATGAGAAAGGCTCTGCACTGGTGTAGCTGAGGACACGGCTGGTAAACTAAAGAAAGAAATGATTTGCATGCCGAGAGCGGTTTGACAAAATACAACCGTAATGAGAGGAAATGCAAACTTGATTGCTTTTGTTTACTAGAAAATTGCTAAATGCAATTTACGTGACTTCGGATAACAGTTTTCATCAGTTAGATTAAATGAAACCAGCTCTAATGCAGCTCTTATTTTGCCAATTAAGCTGCCAGTCAAGTTTGTGTCAAGCAGTGTTAATTTCGTCAACCAAATGAGATGATGACGAACTAAAACTCGTTTTGACAAAAACTATGACGGAAATCTATTGACATTTTCGACAACGAATAAAAACGAGATGGAAATGTTCGGGAGGAACGATTTGAGAAGAGATTCATTCAGAAGGAATCTGCTGCGTGGTTAAGAGGTAACCAGCGGTACATAAGCTAACACACACTTGCTAAACGGCGCATGAAACGTTAAAAAAGTCAATATGAGGGAGTGAGAGAACAGCAGACATGTGCATAAATTTGACGACGCAAAAGAGAACTCGATTCGGTTATAAAGAACTCAAGTTGTTATAAAGAATGCATAATTAGCCGTTATAACATTGGTATTTCAGTGAAAAGAAGACCATGTTCTTGTTCTTTATGAGTGGTTTTATTTCATTTTAACATGTTTGTCACGGTGTACACACGAGGGAGGAACGAGGAACACGCAGACGAGGATGTAACTCAAATAAACAGTCTTTAATGACCCCAAACAAGGCTGGGCAGGAACACCGGGAGTAACGAGTAGACCAGACCAAATCTAACTGAACAGACAGGACTATAAATACACAGGATAATCATAAATAACTGACAAACACAGCTGGACAAGAATGAACTGATGATCACACTTAACAAGGACAGGAAACAAACCAAATATGGACACAGGAGGCGGCAACACAGGACTGACAGTGTTGTGTGTCATCGCAGTAAAATCTGTCAATCATGATAAAAACCTTAATATCAGACCTAGCGAATTTGGAAATGAATCCTTAATAAATGCATTACAACTAAACCCATTCGATTTTAGCCAACTAAATTTACTGTAGATATTGATATTTAGTAGACTAAAGCTAAAAACAATTCAGATGACTAAAACTAAATCAAAACTTGCTGTCAAAATTAACACTGTATTTTTACTTGCATTTAAATTCAGCAGGAATTTTCTGATATTAAAACTGATTAATATGCATTGCCATTCAAAAGTTTGGGGTCGGCAAGATGTTAAAAAAATGTATTAATACTTTTAGGCCTGGTTTCACAAACGGGGCTTAGCTTAAGCCAGGACTAGGCCTTAGTTAAATTAAATATTGAAGCAACTTTTACAAAAATGCTTTAGAAGAAAATATTACAGATGTGCATCTTGACACAGAACAATGACACGGACATATTTGAAGATACATCAGAGCAAGATATTTTCAGATGAGACGGCTCAAACATGCGTTTTAGTCTGGGACTAGCTTAAGCCTTGTCTGTGTAACCGGGGGATATTGTTTTATTCCATTTTTTCCTATTTATTATTTCTCATTAATTTATATTAAGTTAATACATTTTTTTTTACAGCAAATACATTAAATCAATCAAAAGTGATATTAAATAATTTACAATGCTAAAATATTATTTCTATTTCAAGTAAATGCTGTTATTTGAAAATTGTAAACTGTACATTTAAAGTTTATATTATTTTCAACACTGACAATAATCAGCATATTATTATGATTTCTGAAGATCATGTGACACTGAAGACTGGAGGAATGATGCTGAAAATACAGTAAATAAATTATATTTTACAACATATTCAAACATAGTTTTTCCTTGCACACCTCTTCTCGAGCTCTTAGATCTGGTAGTCTTCGATTGCTCGCTGTTCCTAGACATTTACATTTAGTCATTTAGCAGACGCTTTTATCCAAAGAGACTTACAATTGGGGAATACATAAAGCGATTAATCTTGAAGAGGCAAACAGACAGAGGAAGTGCCATAATAACCAAATCTTAGGCATTGTTCAAATAAGTACAAGCTAGCAAGGGAAGGAGAGAAAGAGAAAGATGAAGATATAGAAAAAAATGATTTTTTTAATTATTTTTTTTTATGATGAAGTCAAGCAGTGTTGAAAGAGATGAGTTTCAGTTAAACTAAAGAAAAGGGGGGGGGGGGGCCTTCACTGGTGTATTCCCTAAACTCTGACCAGTTCATGTTAGATCTGCTCCTTTACAGGTTTGAAATCTCTACTCAAAATGCATTACTTCATCGCTTTCAATGCCCCTTAATGTTTCATCTCTTTTCCATTTGATGTCAATCCTGGTTCTATTTCTTATGTTTTTAAATGTTGCTATGATTAGTTTTTAGCTGTGATTTTATTGATTTACTTTGTCATTTTTATTTATTAATTGTATTTGATGCTGTGAAGCACATTGGCCAGCGGCTGCTGTTGTAAGTGGTGCTATATAAATACATTAAACTTGAACATTTGTTTGAAATCATAATACAATTTCACAATATTTTTACTGTGTTTCTGATCTAATAAACACAGCTTTAGTGAGCATATTACATTTCACAAAGAATTACAAATGAAAATGCAAACGTGACATTTTGAAGAAGAAAGAATTAAATAGCATTTCTTATAAAATATAGAATATTTTTTACAGTGTAGTGTAAACTTAAACATGCTCGTTTATCCTAAAATCAGTTATCGGTTTTAACTTTAAATATATGGAGTATATTGCAAACACTGCTGAATAGCACCGACTCACTAAAGGAGTTATGCAAATCAGGTAAGGACACAAGCGTGCCCATAAAATCTGTGCTGAAAGCAATTTGCATGATGCAATTCCCATCTCACAGCTCGTATGAGTGCTCGGTTACTTCACTGGGACTTACAGCATCAGTCTGTCACTGCCAGCCAAGTTTATGTGAATAAACCCAGTTACAAACTTTTCTCCATCATTTGATCATATAGATGAAGTACTGTTCCACCAATCAGCATTAAAATCACTTTCTAAATATGAGCATTAGTGATAGTGAGGCTTGTCTGTGTGTGTGTGTGTGTGTGTGTGTGTGAGAGAGAGTGTGTGAGAGAGAGTGTGCCTGAGTGTTTAAAACCCACAGTGTGTGTGTGTGTGTGTGTGTGTGTGTGTGTGTGTGTGTGTGTGTGTGTGTGAGAGAGAGAGAGAGAGAGAGAGAGAGTGTGTGTGTGTGTGTGTGTGTGTGTGTGTGTGTGTGTGTGTGTGTGTGTGTGTGTGTGTGTGTGTGTGTGTGTGTGAGTGTGAGTGAGGTGAGGAGGTGTGTGTGTGTGTGTGTGTGTGTGTGTGTGTGTGGTGTGTGTGTGTGAGAGAGAGAGAGAGAGAGTGTGTGTGTGTGTGTGTGTGTGTGTCTGTGTGTGTGTGTGTGTGTGTGTGTGTGTGTGTGTGTGTGTGTGTGAGTGTGAGTGTGTGTGTGTGTGTGTGTGTGTGTGTACAGATGATTTTACCCTGAAGCAAAATAATATTTCAGAAGAAAACTGACAAGTTACGTAAAGCAAACATTGTCTTCTCTTCGATAAACCCTTGACTGGTTTCAATTTGAATGTGCTTTATCTTCATGACAAATAAGATGCGTACAAAGAAAACACAACACAACAGTCTTCTTCTTTAAGATGAAATGTTTGATCATCTCTTGTGGAGCGTTACATGTGAACTATCTCTCACCCAGACTCATATACTCCGTGTCTCTCACTTAACCTGGCCGAGCAATGAACCCTACGATAAAACCTCTGAGAGCACAGATCTACTCATCTCAAAGTCATTTACATACAGCATCAGGCTCATCCGATGAATCCTCCTCCAGAGCTTTAAATGAAAATGCACTCATCCTCAGGCCATCCAAGGTAAGGATGAGTTTGTTTCTTCATCAGGTTTGGAGAAATGTGTCTCTGCATCAGTGTCTCAGCGATGGATGCTCTGCAGTGAATGGGTGCCGTCAGAATGAGAGTCTGATAAAACATCACAATAATCCACAGCACTCCAGTCCATCAGTTAACATCTGGAGAAGACAAAAGCTGAAACAAATCCAGCATTAAGAGTTTTTAACTTCAAATGATTGCTAGAGACCAAAAATCCTCCAGTGAAAAATCTATCTCCTGTCGTCTCTCACATCAAAATCCAGCCACATATTTGTTTAGAGCTGTTTTGATCTGTGCAGATTTCTCTCCTGATTCAGAGAAGACCACTTTTCACTAGCTGGAGGACGCGTTATTATGAATTATGAACTCATATTTTAGTTAAAACATCTTTATGATGATTTGTTTCAGCTTTTGTCTTCTCCAGATGTTAACTGATGGACTGGAGTGATGTGGATTATTGTGATGTTTTTATCAGACTCTGATTCTGACGGCACCCATTCACTGCAGAGCATCCATTGCTGAGACATTTCTCCAAACCTGATGAAGAAACAAACTCATCCTAATCTTCAACAAATGTCAGTTATTTATTCTTTAGGTGAACTATTCCTTTAAAGTCTGCGTGAAATCAAAATAGACTATATGTATTTTGTTAGCGCACATTGCTATTTTTGTGGTGAACAATTTATTCAAGCAAGTCAATCCACAAATAACATTTTCGTTTGCCTTCATAATGTTTAATCCAAATCTGAAAATGCTCCTCGCTGTTAAAATGATGGGCCTTCTCTGATGACATACGTTTGACGGCTTGGGCACGAGCGTGACATCATTAACTCCTTAACATCATTAACAACTCATTAACATCATTAACCCCTCCAACAGTCAGTGTTCATTTCTGAATGAAACGCCTACTTTACTACATCCAATCAAATCACAGTAGAAAAAACAAGCCATGCCCTCTATTTTCTAGTTTCTCTCGAAAGTACGTCACAAATCGGAAGTAAAAACGGTTGCAATCTTCCGGTTCACGTTGACTTTAAAGGTGTAGCGTGTCATTTCTGCACCAAACAGAAATAACGAGGAGGGAATTCACTTCAGATTATTTGCATGTGCTTCTGTTTTGTTTAGCATCTGATTCACTAAAGGAATTATGCAAATCAGGCAACGGCACAAAATGTGTGTTCAACACAATTAGCACGGAGAAATTCCCCGTCTCGCAGCTCGGAGCAGACTGTTAGGTTGATCTGACAGAAGGTTGCTTTGTTAGAAATTCAGTGCAATCTTATTCACGAACCGTGCACCTGCCATGTACTTTAACCAGGTGCTAAATCTTACCAAAACAAAAGTCATTGTCATTCATCACAAACACACATTCTTTCTTTCTATGTCAATTCACCTTATTATAGATTACACTATTAGTATGCACAAAAATCTATTAACAAACCCATAATGATAAATGATGCACAACATGAAAAACCCTACAGACTTACTGTGCATTAAAGGAGAAACCCAAGCCATTTCTAGAGAGCTGTTCTAACAAGCAACCTCACACTGTAACACCTAATCTGAGCCGTACAGCTGCTCGCATGATGCCTTTTACATTAATGAACAATACGTCACACTCTGTGAGAGATTTAAGAGAGAGGGACTGCTGGTATGCAATCGTTCCATATGCTTATTTACTAGATATGAATAAATCATCATGCTAATATATGTAAAACACCTGCATTAGATATTCATGACATGTCATTGTGTGGAATTATTTGACTCTGAATATGCAGGGTGAATATGAGCATTCAAGCTGTATATGATGTATGCAGTACATGCACCGCAGAGAGACGCTCAGACACCTGGTCTTTAATCTCGGAGCGCCGGAGCTCATCCGGTCGGGCAGGTGGAAGAGCAGATTTACTGTAATCCACAAGTCAGTTTTTCCACTGATAACAACCACAATAAAAAGACCACCGGACACACTGTCATATGAAGGAGAGTCACTGCTCAGAAACGGCACACTATTTCAACCTGCGGCATGATAAAACTGTGAAGAAACAGACTTAAAACAAACAAATGTATACTTTTCTTATGCTGTATATAATTATACAGATTTATATGTTACATTAAAATGAACATAAGTAAAGATTTGAACCTTAAATTAGTAAAATATCAATTTAATATGTCAATCCCAAGCTACAAATGGGCTGAAAATAATAATAATAATAATAGTAAACATTGTGAATTGAATTATTACTAAATAAAAAATAAGACTTTTAAGTAATTATGTATATGTATGACTATGTACTGTATTTATATATATTTATTTTTTCTTATGTACTGTATATATACTGTATATTTTTTTAGTATAATTTCTAATTTATTTTAAGATTTGGTAAACTTTTTTATTTTATGATCTAATGAAATAAATAATTACTCTCTCCTTATATTGAGGATAAGGAGAAATCTCTGAAATCTGGTACAAATATTTCCACTAATGTTCAGTAGTGTTTGTGCCATTATAATACATGTATTAGACTTAAACTTGAATTTCACTGACCTGCTCAATGCAAGTACTTTGACAATATTGTATTTGTTTTCAGTCGAACCAGAGAAGCTTTGACTGATCATGAGGTTATGATTCTCTCTCATAAGCGAGGTAGTAAAGTGTATCACTCAATACTGCATGACGCTCGTGTCTGATCTGGGTACAGCAGCTGTGAACACTAAGCAGTGAATATGTGCTTATTATAGTGCAGATCCATGTTCTATTCACAACACTGGAGAAGAGCAGAGTTCGATCTAAAAGTCTAAACGCGAGTGCCAAGTTTGCTTCTAGCTCACATTTCTGTATCATATCAGCACAAAGAAATGAATGCATGCTGGGATTTCACTGCAGAACTGATAATCTTACTCTGTTGAGCAGAAAATGTCAATATTTTAGCACCCAGTGCAGAATGAGATCAATACAGTATGATTATTTATATCATACACGACGAGGTTACAGATGGGATAAGTATTTTTCATAACTATAATGCTATTTGAGAGTCTAATGAGAGCTTCTGAACAAAAATATGGGTTTGATTGTGCATTACATGTATGCTTTTATCAAAAGCAAGGAACCACAGCAATTTGTGAAAGAGCCAACCATACTTATAATGTGCAGTCTATCTACTGTACAATACATTGTTCACATCTCCTCATCTGACAGTTCCTCTATTTACTGATGTATCAAATCACATCTGTCTTAAATACTGAGTCAATATGACTGTCCCAGATACCAAACACAGACAATGTCAAAGTAGAAACAAGCATCCAAACGCAGAACACAAACACTGAATCCAAAAAAAGCAGGTTTCTAAACACTGAGCTGAGAAAGTTCAACCCAACAAATCAATGTGTGTGTGTGTGTGTGTGTGTGTGTGTGTGTGTGTGTGTGTGTGTGTGTGTGTGTGTGTGTGTGTGTGTGTCTGTGTGTCTGGATTATATTCAAATGTGTGTGTGCCCTCCAGAAAAACACCGGTGAAAGGAAAATGAAACTGCACTAAGGTTTGAGCTTTTCTTTTCTGTGACATCTGATGGCAACATGTCAATCCGAATTAATAAGAAATGACAGCAGAGGCTGAGAGGTGTGCGGTAAGTGTGTGTGTGTGTGTGAAATGTCAAT
>CM050423.1:29733043-29753043 GCA_027564155.1 Gymnocypris eckloni scoliostomus
TCAGAACATCCCAACTCATTCGTCTTACAAAGAGAAGCTTTTATTGCTGAAACTTGCTCTTTAATTTCTCAAGATTCTCAGAAAGAATTCCCAGTTATGTTTAATTAAAGCATCTCAGACGTTTCCCCTTAAACTAAAAACGTTCAATCAGTTAGAGTGCGCAATTTTAATAGACTTCAGATGCAAAAACCTCTTAGTCCGTTTGAGATTTTTCTTTTTACCAGGCTCCTATGAAAACATCATTGGAAATTTGTGAAGGCATTCAATAACTGAGTAATAATCTTTTCAGATGGCTTCACAGTGTGTGTGTGTGTGTGTGTGTTACGCACTGGTTAATGATGGGTGTGTAGGCCGTTCTGTCTTCATCAATAACAGTCACCATCAGCGTGATCAGTTTTGGCCAGAAGTCCAGGTTCTTGATGGACGGACCCTGTTCCTCACGCGGCAGATCCTGCTTCTTAGCCTGCAAAGACAGAGAGACAGAAGATTAATACAGATAATAAAAATCTCTCCTTCTCCCATGTGTTTAGAGTTTAAATAATTCAGTCCAGTTAACTGATGGGACAGAGGAGAATCTGAGCACCCGGCACTCCGGTTACGTGTTTTTACTTCAAAAGATACATTTTATTAGGTGGTGTGAACACACACACACACACACTCACACTCACACACACGCACGCACGCACGCACGCACGCACGCACGCACACACACACACAAACAAAACTCTGATTAAAATCATTTATACTGAACGCATTAGTATTTAGTGTTTCCTACCCTTTAAGCTCATTAACGTCTTCATTAACATCTTCCTGAGTTCTGCAGCTAAACCATTTACTAAAGCGACTCTCACACAGTCAGTGTTTGGGATCTACTGGTCTGCTATTATTCTATTAGAATAGAATACTGTCTGTTTGGATTGGTAACTAACTCACTAGAAACCAGGAGGCCTCAAGATTGGCATAAAATGGTTTAAAAGAAGTTTAAACAAATGAAAATCAAGATGTCTTTTTTTAGTTTTGCCAAGCCCAAATATTTTTAGGGTAGAAATTTGAAGTAAAATCGTTATCTAGTTAATCATTGGGATCCCTGAGTCTATATTACTGCAGATGTACCAAAGGAAACCTGCTGGTCTACATTTGAACATAGTGTTGTTGACACTTGGAGGCAAAGTTGCACACCGCTGCATGCCTGTTCACAGGACATTTCAAGATGTCGCATTGGATCTTAAAAGTCAAAATGACATGGCAATCCATGACATGTATCATCACAAGTAGAACACGTTTGATAACACTCTGAGGAACAGACAGACATCACAGAAGTAAGGAGATCAAAAAATAATGCCTTAAAAGATTTTCAGCTATGGGCATATCTAATAATCTGTGCAGCCTTGGTGACTTCAGTAGGAATGAAAGGTTATTTCAAAAGTCATTTTAAACTTTTGACAGCAAAACCAATTTTTTTTAAGCGGTAGTACTGTGTATACTCAAAAGAAAAGGCTGTTATTCAGATGAATTATGCACAGCCATTAAATGTGTACTGCGATTGTAAAAAGGGCAAGTTCAAGGATTTTTTTCCCTTCTAAACTGACATTTAACAGGAGTTTATTCTCGCTCTGTGACAGCACTCATGTCATTTCTCCTAACCTCAGAGAGATTGACAGCTACAACATTAGTGTTTAACAGCGAATAACCTGTGAAATATGCACTTAAGTCATATCTACTGCAATGCATTCAAACAGCACACATCTGCTGAACTTGCTCTCAAAGCTTTCTTGACCTTTATAAATAGCAACAACAAGGTCATGGGTTTGATTCCCTACTGATAAATACAAAATTATCAAGTTTATGCAGATGTAAAAAGGATACAAACAAGGAAATGCATAAATGAGAATGTAGACAAAGGCTAATAAATAAAAAATGTATGGAAACAACAGCAAAATAATAAAGAGAATCACACTTATCCTTCCAATACAAGTGGTCCTGTAATGAGTACACAAATCCATGGAAATCATTTCAAGATGTCATCTTGATGCTTAAAAGTCAAAAGATGGCAATCCATGACATGTATCATCTAATGCCAAGTAGAACAGGACGTTTGATAAAATAAATCCTCTGGAGGAACAAGACATCACATACAAGTAAGGAGTCAAGGTTACTAAAATAATGCCTTAAAAGATTTTCAGCTATTTGATGGACAACTGGGCATCATGCAGCCTTGGTGACTTAGTAGAATGAAAGGTTATTTCAAAAGTCATTAAACTTTGAAAAGAGCTTGAAAGGCCTAGACTTTTAAGGTCTATGTACTGTAATTCAAAAAAGAAAAAGGCTTACAAGGCTAAATATTCATGAATTATGCACAACAAAGCATTCAGAATGTGCCCGAGATGCATACTGTAAAAGGGCTGTGTTCATTCATTTTTTCTTCTAAACTGACATTTAACAGGAGTTTATTCTCGCTCCATGGTGACAGCACTACTTACTGTGTTCATTCAACCCAGAGAGATTGACAGCTACGACATTAGTGTTTAACAGTGAATAACCTGTGAAATATGCACTTAAGTACAATTTCTGTTGCAATGCATTCACTGTCACATGGTACTGAGCTTAATTTACTGCTCAAAGCTGTCCTTAAATAGCAACAACAAGGTCATGGGTTTGATTCCCTACTGATAAAGTACAAACCTTGAATGCATGATGCGTGGATAAAAGGATACAAATTCTCAGATGTAGTGTTACTGTGTTTTGCTTAAATGAGAAAGTGTGACAAGCAAATCTAGAAGTGTTGAATAAAACAGAAACGCTAAGCGCAAGGAGAACAAATCGAGGAAAGACGATTCTTCTGTGTTTGTTCAGGGTGCTGAATTATTCACAACTAAAGCCAGCCCATGGAAATTTCTGTTTCAGAATGAGCTTTAGTGCTCACATAGCTGTAAAGATACACTATTACACACACACTGAATTACACACACACACACACACACACACACATAGACACAAACACACACACACACGCACACTCTCCCACAATGCACTTCTGTCTGACATCAGGCCAGGCTTATTTGATGGACAACTGGGCATCATGCCAGGTTTATTTCGGCATCTCTCTGGGCTGTTTTCCACGGCAAGATACACACACACACAGAGTTTGGAATTCTCTGAGAACATCCCAGAGTTCCTTTAGATTCCAGTAGCAGTGCCGGGAAAAGTGAGAGCTGGAGCTGTCCATGGTACTGAATCACAATTTACTGTGCTCATTCGTGGTCCATGGTTCTGAAGCATACTGTAATTTACTGTGTTCATTCACTGTCCATGGTACTGAAGCATACTGTAATTTACTGTGCTCATTCACTGTCCATGGTACTGACATCTGTAATTTACTGTGTTCATCATTTACTGTCCCATGGTTACTGAAGCTTAATTTACTGTTCATTTCACGCATCCATGGTACTGAAGCATACTGTAATTTACTGTGTTCATTCACTGTCCATGGTACTGAAGCATACTGTAATTTACTGTTCTCATTCACTGTCCATGGTACTGAAGCATACTGTAATTTACTGTGCTCATTCACTGTCCATGGTACTGAAAGCATACTGTAATTTACTGTGTTCATTCACTGTCCATGGTACTGAAGCATACTGTAATTTACTGTTCTCATTCACTGTCCATGGTACTGAAAGCATACTGTAATTTACTGTACATTCGCCGTCCATGGTACTGAAGCATACTGTAATTTACTGTGCTCATTCACTGTCCATGGTACTGAAGCATACTGTAATTTACTGTGCTCATTCGCTGTCCATGGTACTGAAGCAAACTGTAATTTACTGTGGTCATTCACTGTCCATGGTACTGAAGCATACTGTAATTTACTGTGGTCATTCACTGTCCATGGTACTGAATCATAATTTATTGTACTCATTCACTGTCCATGGTACTGAAGCATACTGTAATTTACTGTGCTCATTCGCTGTCCATGGTACTGAAGCATACTGTAATTTACTGTGCTCATTCACTGTCCATGGTACTGAAGCAAACTGTAATTTACTGTGCTCATTCGCTGTCCATGGTACTGAAGCAAACTGTAATTTACTGTACTCATTCACCGTCCATGGTACAGAAGCATACTGTAATTTACTGTGCTCATTCGCTGTCCATGGTACTGAAGCATACTGTAATTTACTGTACTCATTCAATGTCCATGGTACTGAAGCATACTGTAATTTACTGTGCTCATTCGCTGTCCATGGTACTGAAGCATACTGTAATTTGCTGTGCTCATTCACTGTCCGTGGTTCTGAAACACGCAGTGGAGTCTGATTAATTGTTTTATGAGAATTAGTAATCTTCAGTATTTTTTAAAGGAGTCATTAAAGGAGACAATTTAGCATAATTTCATAATTGTTCCTTATTTTTTTAAATTGACAATTTCCAATTCTATTTAATTATAGTTCCAGTCAGGTTTTTAAGTCATAATTTAGTTTGGTAACACTTTATTTTAAGGTGTCCTTGTTACACGTTACATGTACTTACTATTATAATAACAATAAATTATGCATAATTAAACGCAAGTAATCCTAAATCAAACCATAATCGTAACCCTAACCATAAAGAAAGTACATGTAGTTAATTAACACTACCCAGTACTTAAGGTGTAACAAGGACACCTAAACATTAAGTGTAACCCTTTAGTTTATATTAAGGGTCAAAGATATTGTACTTTACATATTTCTTTCTTTATGACAATGATACATTACATTGATCAAAAGTATAAGATTAATATTTAAAATAAATGTAGCTTTTTTGAACTTTCTATTCATCAAAGAATTCTGACAACTGTATAATTTCTAAGGACGTAACGTTCTGGAGTAATTTCTGCTGAAAATTTCAGCTTTGCATCACAAGAATAAATTAAACAAATTATTTTAAAATATATTACAACAGCAGCTATTTTAAATTGTACAAATATTTTTTTGAAAAATCTTTATACTGCATTTTTAATCAATAAACAGAGGCTTCTTCTCCAGAGGAGACTTCTTTCAAACACACACACACACACACACACACACACACACACGCACACACGTTTTCTATGGTTTACGGGGACTCTCCATAGGCGTAATGGTTTTTATACTGTACAAACTGTATGTGCTATTGCCCTACACCTACCCTACACCTAAACTTAGCCCTCACAGGAGACGGTGAATTTCTACTTTCCCCCCAAAAACTCACTCTGTATGATTTATAAGCGTTTTAAATTATGGGGACACTGAAAATGTCCTCATAAATCACCTTCATTATACAAATTTGTGTCCTCATAAACCACTTAAACATGCCCACACACACACACACACGGGTCAGTTTACAAAAACATTTTAAAATGGTCAAATTCTGCATTTACTAATAAGGGTAAAATGCATCATGGATAATGTAACACATACTAAACATGCTCTGTTCCACATAACATTCTGTGGTGCACACAAGAAAAATGAACTGCTGTTTATTTTTGTACAACAATAAGGATTTTTCTCCCTTTCTCTCATACACAGTGCTTCCTGTAAGGCCACAGCAGCGAGTGTTTCATTATTCAGTCATCTTATCTTAAGCACCACAACGCTGAATACTAAGACGTGTGTGTGTGTACTAGTCTACAGTAAGTCCAGCAGTAATGTTCTGCACACACCTGCACATATATGCTGTTTTACAACCTAGCTGGAGCCTAATAAGTGACTCATAAGCAGGTTTCACAGGAGATCTTGCTGACATCTGTGTTGTGTGTGGTATGTGAGCGTGCAAAACACAGTTTTACTGAAGGAAAAAGCATCTCCTTGAGGGCGTTGTTGAGTAATACGTGCTGAATTAGATTAAAGTCAGAGCAGGAGTACAACACCGGCTCACAATCCTCTACAGCTGCATCTGAAGAATGAAAGAAACGCCTGTCCTCGATTCCTACCATGAATGTGGAACGGCATCATATGTTACATTTACAAATGCAAGACGAGTAACATTCATAGTGCTAAAACACAGGCAACCACATAGCAATGCCCAGAATGCCTTACACCCTAGAAAACAGCAGGTTTTGCATAAGTTAACACAAATCACAAGGTCTTCAGAAAATATAAGCATCTAGTTACTGAATAAATTCCTTTCTGCATGTCTGTTTGGATCATTTACACTTTACATTGAACTGGCTTTATTACCTTTATTGACTGTGTGTCTCTGTGTGTGTGTGTGTGTGTGTGTGTCACATCTCTTATGCAAGTTCACAGCAACAATGACAAGAAAGAGTGCCCACATCTGCTTGTCATCACACTGAGACACGAGTAAGGTCATCACTATGAGACACACACACACACACACACACACACACACACACACACACACACACACACACACACACACACACACACACAAAGACTATTTCTCAAGCAGCTGAGTCACTCCACCCAAACGTGAGATTAAATGAGGGATGGATTTTCCTCAGGGCACATGAGTGTGTGTGTTCATACGTGTGTGTGTGTGTGTGTGTGTGTGTGTGTGTGTGTGTGTGTGTGTGTGTTTGAGCACATCAGATGGTGTAAGAGTATAACTGATTGTTGTAAAACAGAGGATCTAATTCCAGGGCAGAAGAAGAGGATTTTGAAAAGATGAATATTTTATCCTTTCTTAGCGTGCATGCATCTCCGTAGGTTGTACAGTTAAAAATTAAAAATAGATATGGATCATGTTCTCAATTGCATCAATAAATTAAATCTGTCACTATGAAAAAAAGACACACAGACTGCAATTACAACGGATTAAATGAGAAAAGGTTTTTATCACATTTCCTTGTGCATATTTAATCAATGCATGCTCTTCCAAAGAAAGCCTTTTGAAATCATTAACGTTCTATTATGTAGGTAGAAACATGATTTTCCTGGATTGTGAAAAGTGCTGGAAGTAGGAGTCTGGCACTCATTGGCTGAAGTGACATTAACTGCAAAAAGAAAGCCGTTTTGGAGCAAACTAATAGCTGAGAAATCACGTAAAGAAAAGGACAAAGAATCTGAAAACACATTATGATATACAGTAACCCTTTTCTAATCCATGCAGTTACAAACGGTGTTTGACGTTGGATAGCTATAGCAACTAATCCCTTAAATATTATTTATATCCATCCACAGGAAGATGCTTTTATACAAAATTGAATCCACCTCGACACAAATCAGTGTGATGCAGACATGGAGATATCATGATGTTCTGTGATTCATAATGGACTCTTCCTCCTCATCCTCCCCTGGATGAAGATGGACCGCTCCAAACGCTCTCTGTGGTTATTTTCTGCCCTCAATACAATCAGTGTTTGATGAAATGATGACTGGAGTCATTTCATCCTCGCAGATCTCATCTCAAGCATTATTTTAGGTGGATCATTTATTGCTCAAGAGACTGAACGTCAACATGAAACAGTGTTTTACTATCCTTACAAAAATCTGAGCTCAGTTTGAGATTTCTTCTGAAGACGCATGATCAGGGTCTTTTTCTCAGAAACATTTACATCTATACTAAATCATCATATGCATGATAATTATATAGCATTAGAAACAACACGTTATTTACTCAAATGTATGAATTTGTGGGTTGGTGTGTCTCTGATAAATGAGGTCATTTCTAAAGCTCATGGTAGGTAGGTGTTAAATATCTCTCTATAATCGTTTAACACACATGCCAGTCCTCTGCATATCACTGTAATTAACTCTTAACTCGAATTAAAAGGTGCTTTGAGGGCTCTGCATTATTGCAGGTTTGTGGCGATGTTCTTTTAGGTGTGAGTTTAATGTGCATGATAATTGTTACTTCTGCGATAAGTGCAATGTATCTATTTATAGAACATAAGTGCAAATGTAAAGTAATTAATCTGCGAAGTGGTTTAGCAAAAACAGGTGAATCTTTTGAGAACAGCAGGTCATAGTTCATCCCAACAATAAACCAATGGAAAAAATTTTTTTTTGCATAAAAATGCCTATTTTAGTCCCGTTAAATATTGTGATATTATTTGCATGACAATTAAGCACATCCTCGTTACTGTAATGCATCCAGATTTAAATTTTTTCTTAACAGTGGTTCAAATTATTGTAATACAGTATATATTTTTAAATATAAATAGAATTAAAGTGGTACAACAGACAGATATATATATATATATTGAACTAACCTAATCATGTTAACAACATGCTAATCGTGGCTTTTTTTCTTGGTACAGTAGATCAAATAGAAAATATATTAACTTGAACCTGAATAATTTGTAGGGCGTATGATTAAAAATTCAAAATACACTTGAAAGATACACAAATAAAACACTATTTCATTTGCAACATTTGGCTCAGCTGAAACATATGTTGCTTATAACACATGCAAAAAAAATGTAAATAAATTTGCAAATACATTTTTTGCGATGATGAAAATTTGAGTAGTTCAAATTTTGAAAGTGAAATATGACCTGTACATGTTCTTGACTGGTTTTGTGAAGTATTTTCTGTGTTTATTAATCTCTATATCTCTGTGAATATTCTGACTCAATGCGTCTCATCTTATTTCCACCAACCGTGCGTCTTTGTTCTTTTCCGGTCCTCCGGTTTCCACGGATCTCTTTCACTCACATCACACTAACAGGATTTGATTGTTTCCCGCGCACGTGTCTTAAGAGCTTTTTGACATGATTATATAACATACCAACCCACCTCTGAGTGATGCTGCTATGTTTTATATATAAAACATCCAGAGGAGGAACATTCAATGTGCTCCAAATAAAACCCTATTTTCCTCTCCATGGGGCCTTTGCCTCATTTAAAGCAGAAGATGGGTCAGTTCTGCTCCAAACGCCACTAAACTAAACCTCTCCAGCAGCGAGAGAGAAGCTGGTCATTCAGCTAATCCGTGCTGTTATTTAGGGCTGATGAACGAGCATCTGTCTTACAGACTGAAGGGATGCTGAACAAATAAACTCAGAGACATGAGGATTTCTACAGGACAAAACCTGACACGAACAGTCAAATAAAGCACTGCAATTTAGATCAGAAACTATTTTAAAAACTAAATGCTCCATGTCAGCAGCATGGTGAGAACAAAGTCAATTACAAATAGAATGATCAAAAAACTATATAAAAAACGTCTGATTAATACAAGAGAACACTTGGAATATACTGTATGAGACGAATCTGATGAATACAAGAGAACACTTAATATACTATGAACGAATCTGATAATACAAGAGAACATTGAATATACTGTATGAGACGAATCTGATGAATACAAGAGATCACTTAAAATACTGTATGAGACTAATCTGATGAATACAAGAGATCACTTGGAATATACTGCATGAGACGAATCTGATGAATACAAGAGAACACTTGGAATATACTGCATGAGACGAATCTGATGAATACAAGAGAACACTTGGAATCTACTGTATGAGACGAATCTGATGAATACAAGAGATCACTTGGAATATACTGTATGAGACGAATCTGATGAATACAAGAGATCACTTGGAATATACTGTATGAGACGAATCTGATGAATACAAGAGATCACTTGGAATCTACAAATAGAATGATGAAATCTGATTAATGCAAGAGAACACTTGGAATATACTGTATGAGACGAATCTGATGAATACAAGAGATCACTTGGAATATACTGTATGAGACGAATCTGATGAACTTGTGAGATGTTCTGTGTTCTGTTGGAGACTGACAAGCCCTGCTCAAGATCCAGAGCAGCACGAACATTCTGCTAAATATCTCCTTTCACGTTTCACAGAAGAAAACACACAGACACGCTTGGAACAACGTTTCATGTTTGTGAACTTCCCCTCTGTAAACATTAAAATCAATGAAATACTGACACAAGAAACAATCTGAAAGGAGCTTGAGGGAGTGAATCCAGCACAGTTTTCTGACACTTTCAGCGTGACACTGTGACGGAGGATTCTGGGGTCAGCGCATCAGATCATGTTGTGTGTGAACGCGTGAGTGAGTGTGTGTGTGTGTGTGTGTGTGCGTGTGTGTGTGTGTGTGTGTGTGTGTGTGTGTGTGTGTGTGTGTGTGTGTGTGTGTGTGTGTGTGTGTGTGTGTGTGTGTGTGTGAACGCGTGAGTGAGTGTGTGTGTGTGTGTGTGTGTGTGTGTCTGTGTGTGTGTGTGTGTGTGTGTGTGTGTGAGGTGAGTGTGTGTGTGTGTGTGTGTGTGTGTGTCGTGTGTGTGTGGATGTGTGATCGACACACACACACACACACACACACACACACACACACACACACACACACACACACACAGAGCAGCAGAAATAAACAGTGTCATAACACTGCATGTACTTTACAACCGGCGTGAGAAGAGAGATGCTCTTGCTCAGCGAGGAAACACCCTTCTCTCATTCTGCACAAAACACTCCACAATATCACTGCTTAGAAAATGCCATACGGCACATATTTAACAAATCTCAGCACTCAAGGCCGAAGGGGTTTCCTTCAAGCATCTATGCTTTTAAACCACAAGAACTATACATGAAAACACATTTATCACTGGACCACTAAAAGTGTATTACTTGCATGTGTTTTAAGTCTTGCCAGGTAATAAGATGATGCACAAGAGAGATATTATTGGCACACAGAAAGCCGCGTCTCAAGCGTGTAAATACTGAACTGAGTTCTCATTCTTGCTTTTGAATTGACAAACGCAGCCAACATTATGTCAGAATGTGAGTATCCTCGTAAACACAGTCGTTAATGTTTTAAGTGAACATAAACAGTTGCAAAAGAAACCTGATGTGTATAATAATGTTGGATTCATGCATGAGGTCTTAAAGTGACAGCAGCCTAATATACCAGCTGCTGTCTGTCTTTAATAATGTTAATTAAACAACAAAAGAAGAGGAGTACTGGCTTACACAGGCCAAAAATTACTTGATTCATTGATTAATTGGTTACCTAACCACGGCAAAAGAAAATGATTCATTCCTGTACACTTATTGAACCGAACTTTAACCAACAACTGTTGATTACATTTATATATTTATTAATTATTTATGTATTTTTATATTATTTATTTACATAAATGATATTTTTACACTTAATTTTATGTTTGTGGTGACAGGGCCATTGACAATTTTGCAAGGACAAGTAAACATCTGAACATCCGGCCTGAAAGGACCAGTCGAAAACATCCTTAGCATTGAGCCCTGAACACTTTAACCAGCTTTAACCAGCAGCTGTTGATCCACCATGACAGTGAAAACTAACCACAGAGGAAGACAGTTGAGTAGGTTTAGAGTCCTGCTGGTTAGTCTCCGCTCTTACCTGGTCCAGCAGCTGGTTGTACAGCTCATGGCAGTTGTCAAAGATGTATTTGTAAGTGGAGTCCAGACAGGCCTTCACACAGTCCTTAACCACCATACTGGCTCTGGGAGGATTCTGCAGCTCCTGCACCTGCAGCACAAAACACACTCTCCGTTAGTCCTGTGCCGTTCCAGAGTGTTGCTATGCTCTGTAGCTGCTCAGATGTTTGCACTATTATGGTGTGTCCTCCTGGGACGTTTGTATTTTTGAGTAGGAACGCTGTAATTATGATGCCAGATGTGTTCAAATGACTTTGGCTTCAGAAAGTTGATGTAAAGTTTCTAAATAACAAATACAGTAAGATTTTAACACTATTTCTGCAATATTATGAATAAAGAACGCACATTAGAATGTGATGGATGGATAGATAGACTTACTAATTAATTAGCAACCACATAACAATGGCCAAACTTCTCAATGTTTCCAGTATATAGTGGACTTGTACAGAAGAAGACATTAAAAACACTCGTTCAGAGTATGTAAATGAATAACTTCTGACTGTACTTTATTAGTGTGTGTTTCTCTTTGTCTTATGTAACGGCTAATGTGTCCCATTCCTCCGTGTCTGAACGTGAGCGCTAAAGAAAGGCATAAACATCGCCCCGGCATGGGCACTCTTCCATTACCCATAATGCACTGTGACGGTTGGGGGTTTTATTCTGTGCCTGGCGGTGTTCTCTCGGTGGGCGGGGCTTCCGCTGCCTCTTCAGCTGCGCTTCACTGATTTGCTGCTCAGACCGCTCTAACTGTCAGTCATTAAAATGACGAAGCGCTTTTATAGGATGCAAGGCCTGGCTGATGAACTGTGTGTGTGTGTGTGTGTGTGTGTGTGTGTGTGTGTGTGTGTGTGTGTGTGTGTGTGTGTGTGTGTGTGTGTGTCTGTGTCTGTGTGTGTGTGTGTGTGTGTGTGTGTGTCTGTGTGTGTGTGTGTCTGTGTGTGTGTGTGTGTGTGTGTGTGTGTGTGTGTGTGTGTGTGTGTGTGTGTGTGTGTATGTGTCTGTGACATCATCTCCTCATGCCTCAGTCAAAGGCCATCAAATCTGTATGTGGGTCAATATATGGGTATATATATGGGTGTATATATATATATATATTAGTGCTGACAAATGATTAATCGCGATTAATTTAGTTTCCATAAGATGTGTACTGTGTATATTTATTATGCATATATAAATACACACACACACACGCATGTATATATTTCAGAAAAATATATTTTTATGTTATGTTATATTAAATATATTTATTTGCCATATAAATTATATGGTATACATAATATATATATATAAATATTATATATAATATTGAATAAATGAACTACTATAATAAAATATAAAAATGTATACTATAGTTGAAAAAATATTCTATAAATACATTTTCATAAATATATGTGCACTAATGTTTTCTTTAATAAGTTTTCTTGTACTTAGTTTTTTAACACATTCATTGATCCCGAGCGAAATGAAGAGATCATCACTGACACACATACACTTTTGCATAAAACATTATCAGTCAGAGTCCCAAAACACACGAAACACAAGCACACAAACGCTTCCAGCGACTTACGTAACGTTCTCAAATGTGTCAGGATGCGATTAATAATGCAATGCGAGTGCACAGTTTAGTTTAGGTTATGGGTTAATAATAAACGTGAGATTTAATGACACAGACATGTGAAGGAAACGTGTTGTGTCTGCGTTTGCACACATTCAGTACAGTATGTTCGTGGACAACGGCTGTCAGTGTCCGTTGCTGCGTCTCAATTCACATACTATCCGTCCTAAATAGTATTCGAAAATAGAATTAGTGTGTCCCAAATCATAGTATGTTTAAAAAGTTTGCCAAAGATTCCCGGATGGTCTTCTACGTCCGGTCAGAACTCAACGTGCAGATAGATGCACGCTCTAACGGATAATATTTCCCACAACACACTGTGTGGTGGACGGGGATTCGATTAGAACTACAAACATGCATAACAAGTGTTAAAAACTACAAACATGGCGGAAATGCACGACCAACGGACAGGGGGAGAAAGGGATTCGAGTGATAAATAATCAATGTCTAACCTGATTAAAACATATTTATTTAATGTTATACACTTTATATTTCATCTGCAGCAACACTGTGAACTTTTATAATGACACGTTTGGTCATTAATGTTTAAATGCATCATTATGCAAACACATGAGCAGAGTTCTTGGCATGAAAGAGCCGCGATGTGCTTCTTTATTTCTCTCCAATACTGTAGGAAATCAAATTAAATGAAATGTGGATGATGTTAACTGAGACAAGATGATTGACAGGCCAGTTTAAACAGTTACCGGATGCACGTAACGAAGCAACAGAGCGTCCGTTAATTAAAGACGCAGCTATGACGAAGAACTATGTCCCAAAGCGTGCACACTATTCTGCTACGTACTCAAAAGTATGTACTTTTTCTTCACATACTTTTACATACTTTTAGTGCATAGTAGGAACGCAGCATGTGTTTCTAAGCATAGAGTAAATCTGATTAATCTAAATGGCAAATGCATGCATAACTGTGCAAATGAACTTTAATAGCCTGGGAGGAGAAATTGAGAAAAAATCACTGTTTATTCTCTGTAGTGGATATAAAGGCTTTTAACAACTCATATTGACCTGCGAGTACAATAGTCGGTCATATATTAAAAGCAAGCTCAGTGAACTAACAGCAGAGGCCAGTGGCAGCGGAGATCTCATCTAGAGGACGTCTACGAAGACAAAACGCCTGGAATATTGCTCTAATACCTACAGATGTGAGTAGTGTGGTTGTACATGCACATTGGCTCTGAATATATTTCCCGGCTCCCCAACTGCGAGAAATCAGCGTGACTTCTCAAAAAAGGCCGTATTCTCTCACACAGAGCTGAGCTATAAGTCAAAGACAGCTTTATTGCCAGGAGACCCCCAGAACAAGCGGCTCTTGTTATTGTGCTCAAATAAATTTGACTCAAGTGCATGTTTCAAGAGCCAAAATATATTTTTATTTCACGCAAACAAAAGAGAAATCATTGAAACCCTGCAGCGCCGGTGAAAAATGTTTCATTACTCAGCTTTATATTCACGGCTGATGAAGCGGAACATGAAAACAATCAGAGAATATATATCCGCTGAACTGAAACACATCTGAGGTGTCTCGATGCAGGACTGTTATCAGGAAAGCTGTGATTAGCAGCTCATTAACACACGAGACAATCAACAGCAGATCTGTATCAGAATAATGCAGAGTTTCTCCATCAGGCTGAATTACACAAAACCAGTCAAGAACTCGGCAGGGTCGTATTTCACTCCACATTATATAAGCAGAACCATAATCAAGCATATTGCGATGTTTTGCGATATTTTCATGGCAATTAGGCACATTATTTTTACTGCAATACTGTAAAAATGTAATTGCTGTAATTTCAGAAAATATATTGATACATTACTTTAATTGCAAAACATTTATACAACTTGACTGTATTATATTTATTATGCATATATAAAAGAGTTAACTGCTTAACTGTCATGATAATAATAATAATAAATCATATGAAATTAGATTATATGAAAATTTAAACATAAATAATTTAAGAGATAGATCAATTAAATTAATTTAATAATAATAAATAAATAAAAATAAATAAATAGTAACATTAAATTAAATGATTAAATAGAATTAAATGTTCTTAGTTGCATAAAATATTGTTTCAAAAGATTTTCATATTTATATATGCATTTAGCAGATGCTTTTATTAAAGAGACTTTTCAGTACTTAGTTTTTATACATTCATTGTCAGTATGTGTGTTCCTAATTGAACCCACAACACTTTTGCTAAAACATTATCTAACCACTGAGTCCCAAAACACAAAAGGAGTTTTACAAACGCTTTTCTCTTGTTTAATATATTTGACTGTTTAATGCAGGAAATTACTGCAGAACTGAGAAATCCTTCACACTGAATAACAACTACCTCGATGTTTTGACTGCCCATGTAAGTCACAAAACCCCTGATGAGTTCATTCATATATTTATTTGAAAGAATTCTCCTTCATGAGGGATTTTTATAATGTGTGTGAGTCAGTATGTTCGTGGACAACGGCTGTCAGTGTCCGTGTGTGTGTGTCTCAATTCACATACTATCCGTCCTAAATGTGTGTGTGTGTGTGTGTGTGTGTGTGTGTGTGTGTGTGTGTGATGTGTCGTGTGTGCGGTCAGAATTCAACGTGTGTGTGTGTGTGTGTGTGTGTGTGTACAACATGTGTGGTGGACGTGTGTGTGTGTGTGAACCGTGTGTGGTAAAAACTACAAACATGGCCGTGTGTGTGTGTGTGTGTGACAGAGAGGAGTGTGTGTGTGAGTGATAAATAATCAATGTCTAACCTGATTAAAACATATGTTATATAAATGTTATACACTTTATATTTCATGTGCAGCAACACTGTGTGTGTTATAAGAGAGACGTTTGGTCATTAATGTTTAAATGCATCATTATGCAAACACACAAGCAGTGTGTGTGTGTGTGAAAGAGGATGTGTTGTGTGTGTGTGTGTGTGCAATACTGTAGGAAATCAAATGTGTGAAATGTGTGTGATGTGTAACTGAGACAAGATGATTGACATGTTTAAACAGTTACCGGATGCACGAAGCAACAGAGCGTCCGTGTGTGTGTAAAGACGCAGCTATGACGTGAAGTGTATGTCCCAAAGCGTGCTGTGTGAGTGCGTGAGTACTCAGTATGTACTTTTTCTTCACATACTTTACATACTGTGTGTGTGTGTGCATAGTGAGCAGCATGTGTGTTCTAAGCGTGCGAGTGTGATTAATCTAAATGGTGCGAATGTGCATATCTGTGCAAATGAACTTTAATAGCATGCGTGAGTGAGTTGTGTGTGTTTATTCTGAGTGTGATATAAAGTGCTTTTACAACTCATAGTGTGACGTGCGAGTGAATAGTCGGTGTGTGTGTGCAAGCTCAGTGAACTAACAGCAGAGACCAGTGGCAGCGGAGATCTTCATCCTGAAGAAGGTGATGCTCAGCAGAAGACAAAACGTTGATTTCAAGTCCAGGAGTCTCTCTGGATTCCCAGCAGGGAAATTATCCTGTACACAGAATTGAACAGAACGTTTCTATGTCATTTTCAGAGCATATCTAACAAAGAAGATAAACAGATTAAGATTATAGAAGCAGCTATGGATTTGATGATGAGCTATAAGTTTAAGAGACAGCTTTATTGCTCAGGAGATGGAACAAGTTAGGCCTATATTTTGGCATAACAGGGAAAAAAGGAGTAATAACCTGCAAAATATGGTGTTTGCACATTCTAGATTACACAAAGATCCAAATTAATATCTTTCTGGCTATATATTGATTTCAGTTGATTCAATCTACAGTGCAAAAACTGATGTAATCAATAAGTCTAAAAAATATAGAATCAATAACTCCTGATGTGTTTTATTCCATTTCTTTATCTTATCAAAATAATAACCGATTTCAACTTATTTTTTTAAGCTATACAAGATTCAACTAGACAAGATTTTTAAAAATAATGAGCTGAAATTACTTGTAAAGACAATTTGATTATAGCTCAAAATGTAAAAGCACCACCTAAAGTTTTAATTTAATTAGGTAGATATTTTTACAGTCTGATGTGGCTACGCTGACAATGCAATATATTCTAATAAGCATAAAAATAGCATATAGCAGACATAAATACTAGGTAAAAGAGTCAAAGGCAACACTTTACTTAAAGCCTTTATATATAATGCATCATAATGCATGTTGTTATTTCATAAATAATTGTAACCAAAGTTAAAATGCATTCTAATATTTTCATTACTGTATTATTGAGCAAGAGTTCAACTGCATCATACTTTCTGATAATAATAATAATAAATCATATGAAATTAGATTATATGCATTATAAGGTAAACATAAATATTTAATGCATTAAAACTAAATTTTATAATGTAATTAATACTTAAGTAAACAAAATAAATATAGTAACAGAGTCAATTATAATATTTCTAATCAAATTGTCTTTGGCATAGAAATATTATTTGAACAGTTATATTAGAGCTTTTCCTGCTTGTTTAATATATTTGGCCTTTACTCAAGTTGAGGAGGTTTGGCAGAGATGGATGGTTAAACCGAATAACAACATGAGTCATCTTCATTCACCGTGAAGCATTATACAGCATGCATGTGCAGCAATATTAATAGAAAGAAACCTGCTCCATTCATGAGGGATTTTTATAATGTGTGAGTCAGCAGTGCTGAGCAAAACCAGCAGACAGAGAAAGTGTGTAGTTGTTCTAGCATGAAGGTACACAGTATATTTACAGTGTGTGTGTGTGTGTGTGTGCATGTGCGCGAGTGTGTGTGTGTGTGTGAGAAACAGTGTGTGAGAACGCACGCGGGAGTGTGCTTATGTAATAGTTGTGACTTGGTTTGTGTGTGAGGAGAGACTCCTGTGGTCTGAGAGACGCGTGTGGTGCTTTTATCGATGTCAGAGCGTCAGACGCTGTGTAATTCTTGGCTGGTGTTTCACCGTGAGCTCTAAGTGTGTGTGTGTGTGTGTAATGGAGCGCAGTGTGTGCTGTGTTGTCAACAACAAGCACCAAAACAGAGCGCAAATCAATTTCGTGTTTTCACAGTGTGTGTGTGATTCGTGTGTGAGTGCGTGTGTGTGTGTGTGTTGTGTGTCAGTATGTGTGAGTTTGTACCTCCCGAGTCCTGGCTTTTCATCTGTTTTTCTTAAAAGTATCTAAACATCCTCAAAACAAGATGCATTAGAACTACACTCTTGTTCTCAGAGGATAGATATATCAAAGCAGGATTTCTACAGCCTGTTGGCTAATAGTTTTTTCGTGTTTTAAGCAGAAACATTTAGTGAGATTTACTAGAAACAAGGCAGAAAGTTGATTTAATCATTCATTTATTTACATATTTGCTTATATCTGTCTCTTTGGACTGCCTGCAGGCATTTTATTAATAAATGTGAAGTGGAGTAATAACTGCTGAGTCAAAGGCAACACTTTACTTAAAGCCTTTATATATAATGCATCATAATGCATGTTGTTATTTCATAAATAATTGTAACCAAAGTTAAAATGCATTCTAATATTTAAAGGATTTTCTTTGTCGTCTTTCAATGCATCATACTTTCTGAAGTATTATAACAATTATTCATGAGATTATACAATGCATTATAAGGTGCACTACATGGAAATATGAATGCATTAAAACTACTTTTATAATGTATTATGCTTAAGTCTTTACATATAGTGTTACAGAGTCAATTATAATATTTCTAATCAACATAATTGAGGAAGAATTGCTATTTGAACATTATAGATGGCGGGTGCTTCACCTGCTAATATTTAAATGGCCTTTTACTCAAGTTGAGGAGGTTTGGCAGAGATGGATGGTTAAAACATGTCAACATGAGTCATCTTCATTCACCGTGAAGCATTATACAGCATGCACTGTGCAGCAATATTAATAAAACCTGCTCCATCGTCATGAGCACCAATGACAAGATATATCATAATTTAGCAGCCCGAGCAAAACCAGCAGCAGACAGAGAAAGTGTGTAGTTGTTCTAGCATGAAGGTACACAGTATATTTACACTGAGAGCGTGAGAGGAAGAGCATGCATGTGCAGACGAGTGCAAAAGATGCGCTCGGAGAAACAGGTCAGAGAACGTCACGCCGGGGTGCTTATGTAATAGTTGTGACTTGGGTTGTGTAAGAATGAGGAGAGACTCCTGTGGTCTGAGAGACGCTTACGGTGCTTTTATCGATGCCAGAGCGTCAGACGCTGCTGTAATTCTTGGCTGGTGTTTCACCGCAGCTCTCTAATTATTCAGAGCGAGTAATGGAGCGCAGGAGCTGTTTGTCAACAACAAGCACCAAAAACAGAGACTCGCGCAAATCAATTTCGGCTGTTTTCACACTCGCTTTGATTCCACGTCCCTCCCTCTGCCGCCGCGGGTCACTTCGCTCAGTATTTTTGGGGTTTGTACCTCTCCGAGTCCTGGCTTTTCATCTGGTTTTTCTTTAAAAATATCTAAACATCCTCAAAACAAGATGCATTAGAACAACACTCTTGTTCTCAGAGGATAGATATATCAAAGCAGGATTTCTACAGCCTGTTGGCTAATAGTTTTTTCGTGTTTTAAGCAGAGACTTAAAAACATTTAGTGAGATTTACTAGAAACAAGGCAGAAAGTTGATTTAATCATTCATTTATTTACTTATTTGCTTATATCTGTCTCTTTGGACCTGCAGGCATTTTATTAATAAATGTGAAGTGGAGTAATAACTGCTGGAAATTCAGCTTTGTATCACGGGAATATATAACATTTTAAAACACATTCAAGCAGAAAACAAGTCTTTTAAATCAGAATAATATTTCACATTGTTACCACTTTTACTGCAGTTTTGATCAGTAATTTTGGAAGCAGTTTTGTACTTTTCATTTCAATACTATTTTTAATATCTATCTATCTATCTATCTATCTATCTATCTATCTATCTATCTATCTATCTATCTATCTATCTATCTATCTCTCTCTATCTATCTATCTATCTCTCTATCTATCTATCTCTATCTCATCTC
>CM050423.1:29758043-29815543 GCA_027564155.1 Gymnocypris eckloni scoliostomus
CACACACACACACACACACAGCATATCACATGTGTACTGCACACACAGCCATACACACACACACACACACACACACACACACACACACACACAACACACACACACACAACATATCACATGTGTACTGCACACACACACACACAAAATACAGTGCTATTTGTTTTGTTGAACATTACACATAAGTAGATGCTCCATATAAACACATTTTTCTATTTCTCCTCTTGGTATATAATCAGTTATGAATGTAAATAATTTATATAGGCTAAATAAAACAGCAAATAAACACAAATCCGGGAATTAATTACTGACAAATAACTGTAATGACAAATGATTCTGCTGGATCTTAAGCAGCAAACAAAAAACAGCCATTCATTTAAGATATATATTACAATAAATAAACAAAGTATGCGGAAATCTGTGCATGTGCAAGTTCATATTTACACACTTGAATACACAAAGATTTTGAGCACACACCAGTATATGTATATATATATATATAGAGAGGTAATTGAAATGAAGCTGAAATAAAATAAAATAAAAATAATAGAAGAAATGTTAAACGTTGCTTTGACAACTATCTGAAATAAATGAGTTGTAGTAGTCATTTTTTTTATAAAAATAAATTAAAGCTATACAGAAATATGAAATACATTTTAAGTACATAAAGAAATAGACTAAAATTTAAATAATATTATATAAAATATATACTATATATATATGAAAACTGGTATAGGTTTACATAGTATATACAGTATATATAAAATAAGTATAATATAAAAAATGTTTTTTAACATTAATTAAAACTATGATATTATATTATTAATACTATAGCATTGTTTACTAGGTATAGACCACTATAATTCCCACTATAATATATGTGTAAACATAATTCTGATTGAAGCCACACCCACCATTTGAAGCCACACCAATATAAACAACCCATGGTTTGAAGCCACGCCCACTTAAACATCACCCAGCTGGAAGCCACGCCCACTTAAACCAACCAAACGTTTGAAGCCACTCCCCTTTAACACAAACTCACTGTTCGAAGCCTTGCCGACTAAACTGCTAGTGTGCTAGTGATAACCCCTAAATGAACTTAACTTATTTTTGATTGTACAGATAAGAACAATACATCAATGTAATATGTAAAGGGTCTCCTTTTATCTGTATACACTCATAATAACAACACAACGTTGTGATCTGTGCTAACCCACAGACTGAAGCCACACCCACTTAAACCAACCAACCGTTTGAAGACACACCCCTTACAACAAAGCCACATTCACTTAAACCCACTGATTTAGTCATGTCTAGAGTTTGACAGCCTCCTCGTTCACCTTTGAATGCTGATTTAAACTCCTAGTAAGTGTGTGAGCAGAAGCTGTGATACATCAGCACCCGCAGACATTGATTTGGACCTCATTGGCGTGACCTCTGAGCCCGAGCGACCCATCGTGACACACAGGGGAATGAAGAAGTATTGTGCCTCCAAAGAAAAGGTGTTATCCATTCTTCTCTCCATATTCCCTCCCGTTTCAGACTTCAATTGAAAGATGCTGATGGCTAAATCGGAATAAATGATATCTGATGGAAGGTGTTGACTTCCTGTTGCCTGGTAACAGCTTCCTTCCTCATCTTTAAAATCCTCTCTTGCTGCTCCAGTGATCCGCAGTAAATCAGAGAAATAATACTCGCCAGCAACTATTGACTCGTCTGTTCTCTCTCTATCTGCTGTCCTCTTTAACCTCTGCACACCTCTCTCCAAACAGCTCTTAAATTCCTCTATCTGTGACATCATCTGGTAACGAGTTACTCCGGAGATCACTGGGAAAATCTCAGGATTTGGGTTTTCATTATGCTTGAGAATTGGTGGATGGTTCTTTTAAAAGTTTGTTTAAAAAAAAACGATTTTATGTTTTTCCGTTCTGTTAGTGGTTCTTGGATGTCTGAGCAGCTTCCATTGAATGCAATGAAAGAGAAAGACAAAATAATGCAGTAAAAACGTTTTAGTCCGATTAGAAAATAAATTACTCTTATGTCAATAAATAAAATGAATTTATAAAATAAATTCATATCAGTCATTCATATCAGTCAATTCATTCTCAATAAAATCAGTCTAACGACTCACTGAATCAATTCTTGCCTTTTCATTGAAATGTGAAGTCATTATTAATTATTAATCACATTTTAATGAAAAGTCCTGCATTTTTGACTAATTCTTCTATAAAAAAAATATATAATAATTTAATTTCATGATCAAGGCACTGAATTTTAAAAGGTAAATCAGATATTTAGTTCAGAACTAATCAAGTTTTTTGTTGTTGTTGTTTTTGTAATAAATGACACTTACATAATAGATATAACTTTATATACTTGTTTTAAAATAAAATACATATTTTTTTTTAATAAACGATACTTATATAATAAATATATCTTATACATTTATTTTTTAAGAAAAATAAATATGATTTTCTTGTAATAAATGATATTTATACAATAAATATAACTTTTAAAATACAATTTTAAATGAATTATATAAATAAATTGTGTTATAATAAATTATGCTTATATAATAAATATAACTTTATATACTTACTTTCAAATAAAAAAATAAACAATGAAATGAAATAAAATAGATTTTCTTAAAGGAGAAGATGACTTATTTTGAATCTTCATCTCCGTTCAGAAAGCTCTCAGCAGGCTGGATCTCATTTGTGATGCACGTTCTGTAAACCTACGAACTAACATGCCGAAGATGACCGAAGATTTCACCCGGAAATCATTATCAATAAAAAAATGCTGAATGGTAGAAAACACCGGCTGCATGTCTAATAACACCAGGGACAGGTCACATGACTTTATGATTACAGGGTCAAGGAAAGGTCATCGGTACAAACGTGAGCATCCACTGAAACGTGGATAATTTCCACACATCGTCCGTCAGATTTAAAGATGCATATGCAACAGATACACATGCAAAACATTTCATACATAATCACAGCAGATTTCCGTATGGAGTGTATAAATAAGTCTACATCTAATCATTGAGGCTAGTTCCCCTGATTCAGCGGGTCAGTACCATACACTTATAGCTGGAAGACTATCAGTTATTGAATTAATCAATATCCATTATCCTAAAACAGAGAAACAAATCAAGGGACACTTTAAGAGTCAGAGATCGATCAAACAGCAGATTTCTCTGGAACAACAAGAAGTATTCAGACGCAGGAGCTCAATAAAGTGCCAAAATGTCTTTGCCATTCAGCCAGAAACTGCAGTATCACACTGAACTGTTCAAAAGTCAGAGATGTGCACGATTAAAACATCTCCTAATGAAATTCAGTCATGATGTGCAATGGAAACTGCAGGATGCCTTATGCTTCTTTATCCCATGTAACACATAAGTGCAATATTTCTCACAATATTAAGCGTCCGAAACAAAAACAAGAGGGAGAAAGCATCTATCAGGTGCATTTTCACAAAAGGACAATGACAGACTCATTTTGTATGATGCACTGACCTTATAAGTGAACAACAGCTAAATAACCTGATCTAAATTAGCTCATAATACATTTTATATGTATAAGAATAATATATAAAATAACATATTGATCTCACTTCACCCACTGTTAGCAGGAGTGGCGATATATAGTCTAAATATACACAGTACACACACACGCTTACGTTTGTACACAAAGCAGGGTAAAGTTATATTGTTTGCAGTAGCGGCTGGTCGATTAATCATTGCCCAGTATAATTTAATATGTTAACAATAAGTTACAAATATATCACAAATATTAAATCAAATCTTACCAACCCAAACTTTTGGCTGCATAGTATTCACTGTTAGTTGATTTTCTCATCTCCTATTACAGCAATCTAAACTAGATAGAAATGAGAAGGAGAGCGCCGGACTAATGAGTGTGTGTATGTAGGTACACAAGATCAAAAGCATGTGATGTGAGCGCAGAGCCGATGGCTGGTTTCAAATTGTCCTTGAATTACAGGCTCCTCCAACATTGTTAGAGCGAATCAATATTGTTTTATATGTTTGGCGGAGGTGTGATTGGACCGTTCTCAAGTGCCACTCAGCAGCAGTGTGCCGAGACAGTTGACAGACAGGAACTAATTAATGTGGAAGCAAGAGAGTATCTCCAGATGAAAGAAAATTCGGTTTAATCTTTATAAAATACGCTCGTTGCAGGCGGAGAGATAAAAAAAAAAAAGGATCAAGGTGCTTGGAGGCAGAGAGAGTTTGTTTGCGCCCCAAAAATGTTTTGCACCAGACTGATTGTTTGTATGCAATATGAAATTACAATGAAGAGAGTGTGCCCTTATGCCTGCAATCATGTAAACCTGAGCAGTCAGTGTTAAGAGGCTCTGCTGAAACATGAAGTGAATGAGTCAAAGATGAGGATTTTCTTTCTCTGAGAAACGTGTGCAGCATATCAGAGACGCTCCTGAACTGAACCAAACGAGTACAACATCTCGACGTGTTCCTCAGCTTTGTATGGCATTCATATACACACACTCTCAAACTCACCATACATTTGTTCTGTAAACACACTATCATTTCAACGTTTTATGTACTTTTAATAAGTTAGAAACTAAGCTTTTATTCAGCAAGGACACATTCAATAGATCAGAAGTGACAGTAATTTTACAGACGATTTCTATTTCAAATAAATGCTGTTCTCTTGAACTTTCTATTCATCTGTGAATCCTGAAAATTAAAATGTATCACAGTTTCAACAAACAAAATATCGATTTCTGACAAAAAAAAATTCTCCCTTTTCAAATATCATATCATATCATATCAGAAAGGCATTTATTTTTTATCAATAAAAATTAAGGAAATAATTGAAAAGTTGAAAATAATAAATGTCTGATTCTGTTCCAATAAGGCAGAATACATTTAATAAATGTAAAGCTATAATTTACACTCAATACGTAATTACTGTATACTGTTTTAATGTACTACAATACTGAGGTGCAGATAGTTGCATCTATTTGCAATAAGCAATATCAATAACAGAAAATCCTGCTTTTTTAACATAGTGTAAATATAATCTATATATATTTTCACTTAATATAAATAGCCACTGCCAAAACAATTCAGCAGAACAACTGTTTTGAACATTGATAATAATCAGAAATATTTCATTGAGCAGTAAATCAGAAACTAGGATTTCTGAAGATCATGTGGCTTCAGTACAGCAGGAGGAAAATACAGATTTGAATCAAACAAATACATTAAATTTCATAGTGTATCTGCACAGAAAACAACTATTTTAAATTGTAAAAATATATTTTTTTAATTAGATGTTTTGATCGAATGGATCTAATAAATAATATAATATAATTAGAGAGCCCTTATTAATCCAGATTAAGCATCCAAAATAAAAGTTTTTGTTTATATGTGTGTACATTATATTTATTATGTATATATAAATTGCACATAATGCATGTTATTATAACTTTAAGAAAATTATAGACATATTTACATGTATACAGTGATATTCATATAATTAATTTTATATGTATATATTTAATATATAAACATAACATATTTTCTTAAATATATACATGCATGTGTGTAAAGTCTATATATATATAATAAATATACACAGTACACACAAATAATGAGCTGTGGACACAAAACCTTTATTTTGGATGCAATTAATGCTCGATTAATCATTTTATTTAATATGAGATGTTCATTCAATGAGACTTTTCAAAACATAAATCAAATCTTACCAACCCAAACTGGCGCACATTCAAAGATTTTCTCACCAAAACAGCATTTATTGCACTGAATACCCTGATAGAAATGAGAAGGAGTTTGTTCAGTAAAGACATGCGTGAGACAGAAAGAGAGGGGACATAAAGATACAGTAACGAGTGTAAGGGCCCTCAGAGCAGAGCCGTTACAGAGCGGAGAGAGTGTGCCATGGCCTGGAGATGGACTCCACACCGAGAGAGGCAAACTGGCAAAGATCCGAGGCGGAGAGAGTGCCAGAGACGGAGAGAGTGCCGAGTAGAGTGTGCCGAGGAGAGAGTGTGCCGAGACGGAGAGAGTGTGCCGAGGCGGAGAGAGTGTGCTCTTCAGGAGGTAGCCGAGGAGGAGAGTGTGCCGAGGCGGAGAGATGAGACGGAGAGAGTGTGTGATCAGGAAGAATGTCGTGGAGACATCAACAGAGAGCTTGGAAAGAGAGTGCCGAGACGGAGAGAGTGTGCCGAGAAAGAGTGCAGAGTGTGCGAGGCAGAGTGTGCAGAGACCACGGAGAGGTGCAGCAAGAGTGTGCCAGCAGAGAGAGTGTGCCAGCTACACATGAGATTTCTGAGGCGGAGAGATCATAATGCTGGAGAGATGCAAGGCAACACTAAAAATATGTGTTGATTTCTCTGTTTTGGCAGATCTTTAACTTCCCAATGTGGTGGACATTCTGACATTTCACATAAATTAGCTATTAAATATGATATATGATATAATACACTACTCAACATTTGAAGTGGATCAAAACCTTTAATCAAACTTTGAGTCCTTTAATCAGATGATTAAAACCTGCCGAGGCGGAGATGCCACTTTTTTGATCCACCTCAAGAGTGTGACTATAATATAATATAAGAGTGTGCCGAGACGGAGAGAGTGTAATAGAGAGTGTGCCGAGACAATATATGTATATTAAGAGAGAAGAGGTATTTATCAAAGTCTGTATATGTATTTGAAATACAAAATACAGAGTCAAATTGTTTTAGTTTTGTAACTTTTCATTGTTAATATAGTTAGTCAATATATGATCTATATAAAGCCATCATTCTTAAAGTCATCGACAGACTCCAACACTAAACAAGGCTTTCATAAATTCCTGTTCAAGCACAATCAGCGGCAGTCGTGAAAAATGCCTTTCAACAACAACAGGACGTTAAATACAGCAAACGCAGACTGCTTTCTGCTCAACGACCGACTCACAATCTCCATTAAAGAGCAAGTTAAGCATCAGAAACTAGGGGTGTAACGGTGTGGCTTCAGTACAGCAGGAGGAACAAACTAAACACAGAAATATAGATTTAAATTAAACCATGGTCTACTGATAAATCATGTTCCATGAAGATAAATTTTGTTAATATAGAGATAAATATATCTAAACTTAATTTTTGACTATAGAGAGCCCTTATTAAAAATTAACAAGAGCTCAAAATGCAATTACTATTTATTTTTATGTTTCAATATTATATTTAATATTGTATGCACACATGTAAATTGCACATAATGCAGTTTTTTTAAAAATGTCTAAATTATACAATTTCTCTGTATTTACACAGTGGCTGTCATAACTTGTTTCATACAATATTTATTTCAACACATTAAATAATTAAGACATCGCTAACAAGTAAAGTACAATATAATGAGTATATAGTCTAATATTTATCAAAATGCTCTTCTCTAGCAAATAATGAGCTGTGGACACTCGCCTGAGGTAAATTAAATGCTACGTGACATTTTATTTAATTGATGAGATGTTCATTCATGTTTATTTATATTTATATTAGTATTAAACTTAGAACTGAGGCACATCAAAGAGCACCAAAACGCCATTTATTGTCTGAATATCCTGAAAAGTGTAATGGTTTGTTCAGTACACATGCGTACCGAACCGAAAGACCAGTATTGATAACTCATGGTAGGAATACGTGAACCGTTACAAATCTGACAGAAACACCAGACAATGTCAAGATGGACCCACACAAACGCATGGCAAACTCATCCACGATCTCCTGAGACACGTCACAATACACCTTCCAGGCATCAAAATTATACACCTTATGACCTCAAATCATTAGGATATTCCATGAAGATATTTAAGAGATTTGCACTGTAAATACATCAAAATGAACTATGATTAGTAATTGATCAGGAATGAATGTCGGGAACAACAACAGATGATTTTGAAAGGTCAACATTTGCACCCTCAGATTCCAGATTTTCAAATATTGTCCACCGCAAAATACATCAATGGAAATAGAACCAGATGATGTGTAAATCAGCGCAAACGCTTGCAGCTACACATGATTGATTTCCAGGGTCCCAAATGTCTAATCATAATGCTCATTGATGAAACACTAACAGAAGATGCATTTACACCATTATACTTCTGTAATGTGAGATCTTTAACTTCCCAATGTGGTGGACATTAGCTATTAAATATGATATGATATATGATATAATACACTACTCAACATTTGAAGTGGATCTAAACCTTTAATCAAACTTTGATTCACTTTTTTGATCCACCTCAAATGTTGACTATAATATAATATAATATAATATAGGACGTAACATGCAGTAATGTAGTAATATGATACATGTAATGACATCAATATATATTATATTAAATATAAAAGTGAGGTATTTATCAAAGTCTGTATATGTATTTGAAATACAAAATATCACAACAGAGTAAAATTGTTTTAGTTTTGTAACTGTATTCCTGTTGAATCTCACGTAATATATATATAGTCACATTTCTTAAAGATTATATTATAGTGAAACCTATTTAAAATACACTTGTTTTATGGTATTAAGTTTATTTTATGCTTTTATCACTCAATGGTTGTTTTGTTGTTGCAAGCAAAGCTCATTCTCATTGTTTATAGCCCTAATGATATTTAAATTATATTTATAAAAAAAACAAATATATGTGTTCCTCAAGCACAAAAGCAGTCATAAGCAGCACAAATATATTTGTAGCAATAGCCAACAATATTATTAAATATATTATTAGATTATTTATTTTAAATAATAATCATTATATTTATTAAGATCATGATTTAATGGAAATGCAAGTTTATTTATATACATTTCCTACTATAAATATGTCTAAACTTAATATTTGATTAGTAAGGTATGCATTTACTAAGAAACTTCATTCGAACAACTAATTAAGATTAAAAGAAAAATTTTTATGTATTTTCTTGCACCCTCAGATAATAGATTTACAAATACAGTATATCAGCCAAATAATTGTTCAATGTGCATAACTGAAATTATTACAAAATTGAAAAATTATCTTATGACTGGTTTTGTGGTCCAGGGTCACATTTAATTTAATATTTTTTTATATAATATTAATATTTGCTATTTAAATCAAGACAAAGTTCTGATTAAAATGCGTATTTAAAAGGGACATCAAATGAATTTTTTGAGCTTATTTTAATTTTTTGCACTTAGTTCGGTTTCTGGAGTCTGCAGTTCTTCTCATATATCTCCACATCCCATTAAAGAGAGGGGTGATGGCCCCGACATTTAAAGAGACATGCACCGTCGCCTTCTGCACGGAGAACGACAAGGTAACAGAAGACAGAAGAGACAGAAATAAAACCAGTGAAAGCACTGAGGAGCTCCTCGTCTCTGACCCTGTCAATAACACACGTAATGCAGACAATCTCATATGCCCATTAACAAATTATACCAGACGATCAGACGGAACAGCATGCGCAATGTCAAGATGTGACCCTGGAGCACAAAAGCAGTCAGAAGAAGCACAGGTGTATTTGTAGCAATAGCCAACAATACATTGTATGAGTCAGAATTATACATTCTTATGCCTATAAGAAAACCCTAATCTGCAGCTGCTTTCTATGTAGATAGCTGGCTATTTGAATAAGACCACCTCCGAGCCATATATGGATATATTCACATTAAGAGAGGAGAGACATGCACCAAAATGAGTCGCTCCAACTTAAGAGAGAGAGAGAGAGAGAGAGAGAGAGAGAGAGAGAGAGAGAGAGAGAGAGAGAGAGAGAGAGAGAGACAGAGAGAGAGACAGAGAGAGAGAGAGAGAGAGAGAGAGAGAGAGAGAGAGAGAGAAGAGAGAGAGAGAGAGAGAGAGAGAGAGAGAGAGAGAGAGAGAGAGAGAGAGAGAGAGAGAGAGAGAGACAGAGAGAGAGAGAGAGAGACAGAGAGAGAGAGAGAGAGAGAGAGAGAGAGAGACAGAGAGAGAGACAGAGAGAGAGAGAGAGAGAGAGAGAGAGAGAGAGAGCGTTACACAAAGATGTTTCCCATACATCATAAAAAAGTCAAAATAATTGACAAAATTTCAGTTTCATTTTTTAAGTTGTATGAAACCCAAACTAGTAACTTAAATAATAGAATAAATCATCTAAACAGACACTAATGAGACAACTGTTGACAGAGTAAGAGTACAGAGCTACACTACACTGTATTTTTGTCTTGTTTTCCAGTACAAATATCTATTAATATCTTTTTTTGAATGCCATCTGTTTTTGGGAGAGTTCCTGGACTTTGAGTTCACGAGGAGATCATTTGGCATCTTACACTGTAAAAGCAAAATTACTTCAGACATTAAGTCTTGAATTCATTTCTTGAGAAATGCATCAAAATTATGTGAATTTTTGCTTAAAATAAGAACCAAATATTTGAAATTGGGGTAAGAAAAATAATCTTGATTTAGCTTTTAATTAATCTTATTTTTATGATAACACTGGCAGATATTTGTTTGTGTTTTAAGCTTAAACTCACTTAATTGTGATATGTTTCATTTTGCTCCTCATCTTAAGAATGGTGAGATATTTGTACTTGGAAAACAAGACAAAAATATTGAGGAAGAAATATTTTTGCAGTGTATTAAATGAAGATTGAGAGTTTTCTATTTCCATTTTTATTATTATTTATTTATCTTACATTTTTATTTTGGAATAAATTATGACCTGAACAGATCTGCATATAAAGGATATGTATGTTATTAGGTTTTCTCCACATTACAGTTACAAAAACAGAGGGGGTGTAAATAATTGTAATAAAAAGTCACAATATAAACTATTAAAATAGGCTGTTTTATATATGCGTTATTATTTATGTATATACATTTTAAATTTTTTGTCTTTAATTTTGGGATAAAACATGGAAAGAACAGCATGAAAATCTCATAAAACAAAAATACTGAGGAAGAAAATATGTTTTGAAGTGCATAAAATAAAGGTGGAGAGCAGTTTAGATCGTTTAAAGAGTAAGGTTTAAGCTCTGTATGACCAAAAAAGAAAAAGTCTTTCGCACTGATAAGAAAAAAAAGAGCCCAGAGACTTCATCTCTGACTCTTGATTGCATACTGTACATTTGGTATGTCAGGAAATCTGAGCACAGACTGGAAATCTTAAACATCTCCATTTGATTCCACTGCTCTGTAGGAAAAAATATTCATATATCAAATAGATCTCTTTTGTGGTTTTTCCTGCTCATGACTAAACACTGCTGACCGCATTTAAGAGTCAATTTACCTTTGATGACGTCCCCAAAGGGAAGTCTTTTGTTATTTAGCTGACGTCAAGGGACAGTTTTGTCCCTAAAGTATAGCCAAGAAAATCCCTCCACACACACACACACACACACACAGACAGACACAGACACAGACACAGACAGACACAGACACAGACACAGACACAGACACAGACAAACACAGACACACACACACACACACACACACACACACACACACACACACACACACACACACACACACACACACGCTGCCAGGAGAGTGGCGAGCTGCTTGCCGAACTGTTTTTAAAGGTCATATGCTCGACTGAATCTCCAAACAGGGCACTTAGCCTCCTGTGGTCCGTCTCCGTGTCTGTCTCTCCGGTGGAGGAGTGAATGGAGAGAGAGACGGGTTTACAGACAGACGTTACGCCTGCAGACAGTCACTAACAGATGCAGAAACACACCACAGCCTCACAGCACAGCCCCGACACACATCACATCCAATCACACTGACTGACACCAACCGAAGGAGGAAATATAAATATCATCATATTACAGGAACAGTTGGTGAAAACTGATGGCAGAGAGGGCCAGACAAACCTGGACACCTATGCATGAGATATCAGGTCTAACTTTATCTTTTGGGTTCACTAAGAAATTAACTATTGCATTCAGCAAGAATGCATTCAACTGAGAGTAAAGACATTTATAATGTAATTTATATTTCAAATAAATGCTGTTCTTTTGAACTTTCTATTCATCTGTGAACCCTGAAAAATAAAATGTGTCACGTTTCCACAAAATATTGTGCAGCACAACTGTTTCCAACATTGATAATAATCAATAATGATTCTTGAGCAGTAAATCAGTATATTATTATGATTTCTGAAGATCATGTGATGCTGAAGACTGCAGTAATGATGCTGAAAATACAGCTGCGCATCACATAAATAAATTACAGTTTAACACATATTCACATAGAAAACAGCTGTATTTTTGATCAAATAAATGCAGCCTTGGTGAGCAGAAGAGACTTAATTCAAAACATTAAAAACTGTCTCCAAACTTTTGAACATGCAGTGAAAGTAAAATATAAATGGATAAATTAATGAGTGAAGGTAAAACATTTAACGTTTGTCTTTTGAAAATGCACGACAAAATGGCAACATTTCTCACAAACTTTCTCAATGTTTTGACTAGTAAGACAGAACACAGAAGTTCATCTGAAACCTTACTTGAAATGGTAGATGTGGTTCTTATATTTGTTTTAAATACATTTATGTACTGTACTCACACTTGAGTCCGGGTTTGCAATCTTCAGCAGTTGTCATATTTCAACCATTTTGCTTTAGGTCAAAGACCGAACTGCTGTGAAATACGTCTCTTCACAAAAACGACTGACCACAGTTACACTTAAATGGATTCAATCTGTGCAGGAAAAAGCTGAGTAATATATTCACTGAAGTGACATTTTAAGTATTAAAAAGCCTTGCAAATACAAATCCTCAGATATAGCAATGCAGCAGCTACTCCGGCACAGTGTGTCCTCATTAACAGTCTGCTACTCAATCTGAAACCAAACATATTATTCTTTAAACGAGAGAAGTGAGGTGTGCTTGAAAGCACTGGAACGTTTTAGTGCAAGGCTAATCCAGAAAGTATGCAAATGAGACTAGCCACACTTTTAGGAGGACGAGTTGCAAATGAGACCTGAATCAACATCACAGATCGACTTCCATCTGCCGTCATGATTCACAACAAACAGCGAAAAAGCAGAGTGAGAAGAGAAAATACACCACAACAGAAGGTTTCGGAGAGATTTATAGCAGCTCTTCATCGGCTGTTATACAAACACCTAATGTGAAGATCGTTTGATGGGTTTAATCTGCTATTATGACAGACTATCAACCTGAGAAAACAAATGAAAAGGGTTTCCACTATCTCTCTACTGCCTTTCTGTCTTTGAAAAAGTTTAAACAGGTGAGAGGAGCTAAGAGCTCATCTCATAATATAGATTTCCCCATAATCCTGCATAAATCCCTCCAAATCCAGCAATCCAGCATCTCCTGGAGCCTTTCACGTCACCCTATAGAGTCGGATATTTATCATGAGCTTTAGATGAAGAAATGCACAGAGCGATTTCATACGCTCTGGCTCACTTAAACTGCAATGTTACATTGGCCAAATACATATAAATATATTTAGACCAGGCAGATGCTGCATCACTGACTCAACCAATGGCATGAGTTTGGGGCGGAACTATGCCTTTGCTCGACCAATGGCAGAAGGTGGGCGTGTTCTAAGAGTGATAAGACACTTGAGGCTGTTTAAGTGTGAATCCAGTCACAGCTGAAGAGGTTACAGGCCCGTCTCTGCTTGTTGTGTCTAACAGCGGCCTTTAGGTGCAACCGTACCCACAATACAGCCCGGCCTCATACATTACTGCTCAAGCAAGTCACAGACTGGATATAATTACCTGTCACATTTCTCATTTCTCACACCAGCGTGAGGCCGACCACACACACACACACACACACACACACACACACACACACACACACACACACACACACACACACACACTACACACAGCAACACACACACACGTGTGTGTGTGTGTGTGTGCTGTGTGTGTGTGTGTGTGTGTGTGTGTGTGTGTGTGTGTGTGCTGTGTGTGTGTGTGTGTGTGTGTGTGCGTGTGTGTGTGTGTGTGTGTGTGTGTGTGTGCGTGGTGCGTGTGTGTGTGTGTGTGTGTGTGTGTGTGTGCGCATGTGTGTGTCTTTCTCTGTATGTGTGTGTGTGTGTGTGTGTGTGCACATGTGTCTTTCTCAGTTTCAGCTCTATATTCTTCAGCACCAGTTTTTCCTCTCTCCTGTAGACCAGGGGTATTAAAACACATCCCAAGGGCCTGTCACATCCTGTGGAGGAGTTCAATTCAACCGGGTGGTTTAAAATCACAAGTAAAACTTGGAATAGAATAAAATATAATAGAATATTTCCATTTACATTAATGCATTTAGCAGACGCTTTTATCCAAAGGGACTTACATTGCATTCAAGTTAGTTTTTACCAGCTCTTATTAAAAAATAAGAGCTGATTTATGTTTAGAATAATTAAATAAGTATATATATGTTCATTTGCAAAAAAATCATGTTTTTTGATTGTGCATTCCAATTAATCTCAATCAAACTGCAGTTCAGTTATTTTGATTAGGTAAAAAAATACTAGTTAACTAACACAATAAAACATAATAAAAACATGATAACATAATAAAAAACGTGATTTTTGAAAATTAAAAACAAACTGAGTCATCTTTTTGCAAATAAACTCTTCATGTATATATATAATATATAAGTAGTTTTTCACATTTTATCCCAATTTATTAAAGCTAAATTATTCAGCAAAAAAACACTGAGTGCTTTCACTTTTTTCAGGTCAAAATGCCTAATATTGTCTATTTTAACAGTATGAATTTAATATTGGAGCACATTAAGACTGTATAAGGGTTAACAGAAGGAACCCTCGGTGTGTCCTGTCCTTTAAAAAATATATATATATATATTTTTTTTTAGCAAATCTTTAGATTCTTTAGAATCTAAATCTTTAGCTAAATTTGATAAATTTTTAGATTTTTATAATCTTTGTTTTAGCAACTTAATACTAAAGTATTGGTGCTTTTGACCTAGTGATGCATTCGTTCAGATCTCTAGCAGCAGTAATAGCGAGTCTTGTCTTGGTAAGCATCAGTAAGTGTGTTGCTGAGTGGGATGCATTAGCGGTGTTCGATGCTCATTTCACCCGAACCACTCTTACGCAGGGCATGACAGTGTTAATGGGTGTTGATGGCTGCTGTGAGAGTGATGTGCTCTGAGTAATGCACGCTTTACTTCCTCCCCTGATCTCATGCGCTTAAAAGAGGAAGTTATGCACTGATTCTACAGGCGATAAGAGCGGCCAGCACACGTCGTAGTGAATTATGCCATGACATGATGAAATCTGACAGTCCCAGGAGCTTGAGGACATGGCCTCTAAGCATTATGGGGAAGTTTATGTTGATGCTTCTATAGAAAACCCATTTAAATGGTTTGGTCTGCCAGCCTCACATTCACCCTTCCCTCCCCACTGCTTTCTGCACCAATCATAAAAGATCCCACGGGAGCCACCAATCAAGAAGAAGATGAGAAGAAAGATGAGCACTGCAGCTATTTAGAAAGAGAAAGGAGAGAAATGGAAAGAGAAGAAGACAGAAAATAGGAGTATTAAACCCTTTTAACTCTTTCCCTGCCAGTGCTTTTTTTAAGTTGCCAGCCAGCGCCAGCATTTATGATCATTCAAAACATTTTCATGCATGGGGCTGCAATTAGCCATTGGCTAGACGCCTGTATGTAGAGCATCTATTCTGCATTGTCCCTGTTAAATAAACAACTAAATAAATAAATATATGAATATTTTGTTGTGTGCATATCTGAACAAGCAATATGTTAAACGAAAGGACAAAGCTTCTGCTTTTAAGCAAAGCAAACTGTTTTATTCTAGCTTCATGCATTCTTTTTTTGTCAATACCTGAATATGGGCAAGTTTCATAAAAAAAAAATGTATTACAATATTTTGAACAAAAAGCTAAGAAAATGGCAGGGAAAGAATTAATGTTAAGGACTATTTAATATGTAAAAAATATTTTAAAATACATTTTATAACAAATAAATAAAATAAATGAACAAAACTAACAAACAGCTAGAATATTTTTTGTCACATAAAACACAAATATCCCAAATATAAACGTCTAGTCTAGAATACTGTTGACAAAGACCATGAATAGGCCCTATGTTGCCACTGTGGAGAAACATGTGCAAGCGTATATGAGAGAGATCTGTGTGGCCTTTAGCATATAGAACAACCCATTAAAGATGAGAAACCTCCTCCACTGGCATTTCTCTCAGGATTAAGATCACAAACTCAGATTGAAAAGGAAAATTAAAGTGGGCGATGAGGATTAGGGGTCGTATAAGATGTGCTTTGGCTCTAATAATCCATCTATATTCCTCACAGCAACAACACAGCAGCAGATCGCTCCGGCGCCGGGATTCAGCACCGGCGATGTTTTCTCCTAATGGTGTAATACAGGCTGAAAGACTGTTTAGAGTTGCTTTGTTTCACTCGCTGCAGTGCATTTGTTCTGTTTGCTCACCAGATGGTGTGAATGAGTGTGGTACTGATGTATAACTGCTTTGGGTTATTCACCCATGACACGATGAAGTAATGTAATATAACACAGAGCAGGACACACCCAAACTAGTCAAAAGGATTTCAAAATAAAATGTATTTAATGGTGTAAAGCAAAGCAGAGTAGTTATGTATAGTATTTGATCCAAAAATAAGCACAGTCTCTGGTGTTTAAACCATGATGTTGTGATGTAAAACTACTTTTTGTGTGAAAAACTGAAATATTCTGGAAACATTCAGAATCATGATCATTCATTTTAAATTTGATTTGCCTCAACACAGGAATTTATGCATCCATCCATCCATCCACCATTCATCTATATCCATCCATCCATCCATCCATCCATCCATCCATTCCATCCATCTGTCCATCATCCATCCATCCATCCATATCTATCATCATCCATTCATCCATCCATCCACATCCATCCATCCATCATCATCCATCTGTCCATCTATCCATCATCCATCTCATCCATAATCCATCTATCCAATCCATCCATCCATCTGTCCATTGATCCCTATATCCAACCATCCATCCTTATATTTATCCATCTATCTATCCATCTTTCCATCCATCCATCCATCCATCCATCCATCCATCCATCCATCTGTCCATTCATCCCTATATCCAACCATCCATCCTTATATTTATCCATCTATCTATCCAATCCATCCATCCATCCATCCATCCATCCATCCATCCATCCATCCATCCATCCATCCATCTATCCATCCATCCATCCTTATCCATTCATCCATCTATCATCCATCTTTCCATCCATCCATCCATCCATCCATCCATCCATCCATCCATCCATCCATCCATCCATCCATCTGTCCATTCCATCCATCCATCCATCCATCCATCCATCCATCCATCCATCCATCCATCCATCCATCTGTCCATTCATCCCTATATCCATCCATCCATCCATCCATCCATCCATCCATCTATCCATCCATCCATCCATCCATCCATCCATCCATCCATCCATCCATCCATCTGTCCATTCATCCCTATATCCAACCATCCATCCTTATATTTATCCATCTATATCCATCCATCTATCCATCCATCCACCCATCTATTGATATATCATCCATGGATGGATAAATTTGAGCGCTTGGATCTCATGATGACTTCAGCAAAAACTTGAAAAAAATGAACAGAGCAACTACGAATCAGGAACAACCTCCTGTCATTCCTCCAGATCAGCCGAACCGCACAAGAAATAAAGTTCTGTCTGGTTTGTACAACATCCCCTCAGTCAAGAGTGCTGTAGATCTCTCTTTGTGCATCATCAGAAACATCAAATCCAACAAAGGATTATGAATGGAGACCAGCCTCACTATAACACCCATGACTGCAGAAGCCTCAGGGATATACTATCAGACATATGAAAAGAAACAGTCCCATGAGAGCATGACAAAGCCAACGGGAATACAAATGATTTCCATTACTCCTCATTTATGACCCGAAGAGCTTTTTCAAATAGACCAAAAAGCTCCTTCGACTATCAACCAAAAACAAACAAATGAATACTCGTAATGGAAGGGCTCTACAGAAAATGTCAAATTAATGAAAGGCTACTTTGAATAATTCATATGCCATTTGAAAATTTGTTTGTGACTGAGTGTCAGAAACTGCGTCTCTGCCCTTTGAGTTCAACTTGATTTAAAAAAGCCTCACAGCATAAGAGTCCAATAATCTCATAAAAAGGTTTCCATCCTCAATCGGCGCTCGTGCAGAGAGCCTGATATTCTAGAGCGGTGGATCTGGAGGGTCATGCCCTAGAAATGAGCCCCGGGTCTGTTCTGCTGGGTCGTGGGAAACAAGGGAAAAAACTATGCTGAATGAATGCCAATATTACAATCCAACCGCCATACTAACATGCATAATTAAAACAGCCACATAAACAAGCTTCAAGTTTAGAAAGGGAGGAGAAAAAATTCCAAAATATTTTGTTGTTGACGTCAAAGACTTTGCATCTAAATTCCATGCAAATTCATCTGTCACTCGCTAATTAGTCTAATTAGCCAACATAAAAAGAGTCATGATAAACATAGTTTGTGCTGAACACAAAATGCATTACATTGTTGGCAGCACGATTCAAATAATTCCAAATTAATAATCAAAAACAATAAAACATATAATTTGTATATTTAAAATATATTTAAAATAATTAAATGTTATATTTAAAAATAATTGTATATTAATATAAAATGATTTTAAGGTTAATTTGATTAACTCCTGTATTAAAATCAGTACTGTGCTGACTGCACTGGTTCAAATCAGGTTCCTAAAGCAAAACCAGTTGAGAAGCACTGAATCCAGATCAACTCGGATCCTTACCATCAGCACAATGTTAGATGCACACTGGTAAATAAACAGAAAACACATCTGCTCTCTGTGAGACTCACAAGAAGTACTTCTCCTCCCAGACCGGGTTGAGATTGCCAAAGATGGTTTTGGTCCTGCGTTTGGTCTTTCCCACTTGTACAGTGACGTAGGGGTCGCTGGAGCCCGTCTTGTCTTTGGCTTGCAAACCTTGAGCACATACAACTAGAGAAGAAAGACAGAAAAAAGACAACGTTTTATGAATTGAGCATCGTGAAGCAAGCAAAACAGCATTTGCATGGGAGATTAAATACTGTTGTCTGAAGAATTGGACATTATGAATCATGTTTTAGTACACAAAGCTATATAAAGCGCATTGAGAAAGATGTTATGGCAGGGGTCGATGAGGCCAGTGCTCTGACTGCAAGAGTCCTTGAGCTTGGAGACACGCAGTGACCTGAAACCAGAAAACAAAGCACTGCACGACGTAAAACTGCCAGCATTGACCAGAACAATGACTGAAGAAAGAGAAACTACCTGCACTGACTGAGGCTTCTGAGTGCATTACACTGATGCTGACAGGAGTGCATTAAACAACACACAATGTGTTTATCAGTGTGTTTAGTTTAGTAAATCTGCAAAATTATGATATATAAAGGTCAAAATTCAAACATTGTAATTTATTATGTGAAAATGTTGGTGTCCAGAGCAGGGTTAAAGTAGTTAATTAAAACAAAAAACTTAAATAAATATATATATATTTTTTTACATTAAATAAAATAAACATTAACTGAAAAAAAGACATTTATTTTTATTTCAGCTACTGTAGTTCTCATTTTCAATTACTTTAACTACTAAACCAGCTAAAACTGAAGTACTAAAATAGCACAAACTAAAATATATTTTTTATTTACAGACATAAAAAAGAAAACCAAAAATATAATAACAAATAATAATAAAATCTTAAATGGTATCTCAATGATACTAAATTAACACTGGCTCGGGAGCTTTATATAATCTAAATATTTTTTTTCAATGTTGTAAATAAAACAAAGATTAGTGGAGTATGTTATATAATAAAATACTATTTCAATTTACCCATGTTTAATTAAAATGTAATTTAATTACTTGCCATTTCTTAAATTTATTTGTGAAATGTACTAAGTCTAAATAGTTTCTATAGCAATTCGTTTTTTCAGTGTAGGACCACAATACATCCTTAAACATCAGTCCTGTCCAGTGTGTGTGTGTGTGTGTGTACAGCACCATTAATGACTAAAGTGTCAGACGAATGTGCAATAATAACGAGTGTGTAGCCAGAGTGGCACTGAACTCAGTCAATGGGGATGCCATTCGTCACAGAGCCAATCGTAGTTCACAGGAAGCTCTCGTCTCATTAATTATGAACGAGCAGGGTGTTCAATTATTCAGAGAACATATATCCTTGGGCTTGGAGACAGAGATAGATTGGTGCAATGTCACCGGGCCGGTTGAAGAGGGTAATATAGTTTAGCTGGAATGAAAGAAGAGTGTTTGTGTGTGTTTCCAGAGGTGCGTTCACACATTCGTGTCATGTCTCACAGTGATGCTCAGATGGTTTTTAGCTCATGGCACAACAATCTATCTCTGTACTGTAAAATAACTAATCTCCTATTGAGTATATCCTTAAAACATGATTAACATACTTGAGAAATTCACATTTTGAGAAGCACTTTAGAAGTCATTGTTTTTAGAAATGATATATAATTAAGTTTATTTTTCTTGGCAAATAGCTTTTTTCTTGCATCAAGCATCATCTATAAAAGCTTGTTTCTGCCACGGAATAAAACAAATAGTAATTGTGACTTTTTATCTCACAATTCTAAGAAAAACGTCTGAATTGCAAGATATAAACACACAGTTGTGAGAAAAACAAATGTGCAATTACTTTTATTTTTTATTCCGTGGCAAAAACACAGAATTCAGAGAATAAACTGTTTTAAATTTCAAGATAAAAACTCAGAAATATACGAATAAAAAAGTCTGAGTTTGTTTCTTGCAGTTCTACTTTTTTTCTAAGATTTGCAAGATATTAACTTTAACAAAAAAAGTCTGAAATGTGAGAGTAAAAGTCGCAATTAAATATTTTTTTAATTTTTTAAAGAAAATAGGCTTACATAATAAACCACAGAAAATGTAATTTGATTTGAACAAATTGCCAACGGGTAATAAAAATACATTTATTTCAAGAAAACACGTTTTGTTTGGTCAATTTGATCAAATTAAGGTAATTCAAGTAGATTCTCTGAAACACGTTATGTTTACATCTCGAGGAAAATAATTTATGGATGTTAATAATCCATGTGAATGTAGACATTATATTGCAAAACAAGACAGAACTGAAAAAATGCGTGAAATGAAACTGCTCAGATGCAGATGGTTTAAAGCAAGACTCGGCAAAACTGAACTATAGAGACATAGAAAAACTAATATATAACACCAACAACTCATGAAGACATGCAAACCTGTTACAATAAGATAGTATTATAATAATCATAATAAATATAAATATTAAAATAATATTCTGAAGATACAAATATTTTCTAATTTTTATAGTATATGTGACCCTGGAAAAACTCAGTCTTAAGTGTAAATTTTTCAAATTTAGATTTTTGCATCATCTGAACCAATAAATAATGTGTGTTTTGATGTATGGTTTGTTATGATCGGACAATCTATTTGAAAATCTGGAATCTGAGGGTGCAAAAAATCTAAATATTGAGAAAATCATCTTAAAGTTGTTCAAATTAAGTTCTTAGCAATGCATATTACTAATCAAAATGTAAGTTACAGGACTGTAGGAAATGTACAAAATATCTTCAAGGAACATGATCTTTATTTAATATCCTAATTATTTTTGGCATAAAATACTGTCTAATTTGACTCATACAATGTATTGTTGTTATTGCTACAAATATAGCTGTGCGAACATGCTTGGTTTTATCCAGGGTTATATAAATGTCCTATGTAAATATAATATATAAATACAAAAGAACTAGTTACTACAAATCAATATAAAATACAATTAAAGGGGTAAGACAGAGAATTAGGATATTTAATCCCAAAATGTTTTTTTATATTTTATTATTTTACATATTTTATATAAAATTAGATTTTTAAATTATATTAAATGTAATTATAATACAATAATTTTACCACAATAAAATTTATAATTTATAATTGATAATTATGTATAGTTCATACTTAGTCAATACTTTTATATAAAATATTTCAGAAATATAAAATGTATATAAGTCTACTTCTCCCTGATCATTCATATGCCTTCATGACATTATCATGTTTTGTCTTGGGCCCCGTGTTTTGAGCTCTTCTCCACAGCACCTGCAGAGTGGTTTACAGTACATTAGATTGATTTATCCTATTGTATATGTGTTTGTTATATCATTTGTTTTGGTACTCTCCTGCCCGGGGACAGCAGATGAAATTTAGCTCTGTAGAATTCTGGGGCCGTTTTTTTGAGATTGTCCCTGTCAAATAACGAATTAAAATAAGATAAAATAAACATGTTCTTACATTATCACTGCTGATATGAGCTGCCATCACAATTTGCACACTGTCCGCACTAAATAGTGCACAAGTTATCAAAAAACTAATCCTGCTGGATTCTAAATTATTTCCGTGTACATAAACATACCTCTAAGCGCCTAGTTTTGTCAGAAAACATGCCAACAACATGCTAATCATGTTAGCAACATGTTAATCATCAGTGTAAAACATGCTAACAACATGCGAATCATGCTAAAACGTGTTAAATCATGTTAACAACATGCTACAATATGTTAGCAATGTGCTATCAACATGCTAAAACATGTTAAATCATGTTAATCACATGCTACGATATGTTAGCAATGTGTTATCAACATGCTAAGCATGCTAAAACATGTTAACATGCTACAGTATGTTAGCAATGTGCTATCAACATGCGAATCATGTTAAACACATTAAATCATGTTAACAACATGCTACAATATACTAGTAATGTGAATCATGCAAAAACATGTTAAATCATGTTAACAAAATGCTAAAATATGTTAGCAATGTGCTAGCAATTTGTAATCATGCTAGACACATGTTAATAATGCTAACAACATGTCAACAACATCAAATCATTTTACTATCAACATACTAGCAATTAGCTAAAATAGTGATCAATCACGTCAACATGTTAACACATACAAATCATCCTAGCAACATGCTAATCATGTTAAAAACATACGTGGCAAGCATGATAACAACATGCTAAAAACATGTTAAATTGTGTTAACAACATGGTAAAATATGTTAGCAATGTGCTAGCAACATTCTAATCATTGATAGAAACATGCCAATCATGTTAAAAACATACTAGCAATGTGCTAAATCATGCTAGAAGCATTATTATCAGCATCTATCTAATCTATATATTTAAACTTTCAAGCTTTAACAACAGCATCACATTTTGAGGCTAGGCATTCTCAAGGGCGTTAAGTAACTTACTTTCTTAAGTAAGTTATTACTTAAAATAACTTAACCATATTGACTGCAGTTCACTCAACGGCCACCGGTGTCACTAATAACACAGGTTTCTAAATTCTACATACTGTAGTGTAGTCTAGTTGATTTTGAAGTATATGTAGTATTTATCATCTCTAGATGACTTAGTGGAGTACAAATGACTCACTATATCTCTTGGCACCCTATTCAAATAAATCATTCATTCATTCAGAGAAGCATCATAAACACCAAGCGATAGCTTTATAAGAGTGTTCAAGAGGCGCTGGATGTGGGACTAAAGCAGCGTGACTGAGAGAAACAGTTTAGTGGTGTCTCGCCCCAAATGTGACCTGAAAACGATGGAGGTTTTTTCCTTCACAAGCCAAACCAAACGCACATTTAAACACACACACACACACACACACACACAGATACACACACACACACACACACACACACACACACAGACACAGACACACACACACACACACACAGACACAGACACAGACACAGACACACACACGCACGCACACACACACACACACACAGACACACACAGACACACGACACACACACACACACAGCACACACACACACACACACACACACACACACACACACACACACACACACACAACACAGAGACACAAGACACACACACACACACAGACACACACACACACACACACACACACACACACACACACAGACACACACACACACACACAACACACAGACACAGACAGACACATACACAGACACAGACACAACACACACACACACACAGACATAGACACAGACATACAGCACACACACACACACAGAGACACATACATACACATAGACAGACACACACAGACACACACACACACACATCACACACACACATACACACACACAGACACATAGACACACACACACACACACACACACACACACACACATACACACACACACATACACACACACACACACACACACACACACACACACACACACACACACACAGACACAGACACAGACACACACACACACACACAGACACACAGAGACACAGACACACACAGACACAGACACAGACACACACACACAGACACAGACACAAGACACAGACACAGACATAGACATAGACAGACACACACACACAGACACACACAGACACAGACACACAGACACAGACAGACACACAGACACAGACACAGACACACACACACACACACACACACACACATACACACAGACACACAGACATAGACACAGACACACAGACACAGACACACAGACACAGAGACACACACACACACACACACAGACACAGACACACACACACACAGACACACACACACACACACACACACACAGACACAGACACACAGACAGACACACACACACACAGACACACACACACACACACAGACACACACACACACACACACACACACACACTCTAAATATGATGGGTTTGATGGCTCGTTTAATAAATCTCTCTCTGAACAGGCCCATTTGTGTCTTTGGCAGACGGCCACGTCTGTGAGGTTTAGGGAACTCCATCACATATATCTCAGCCCCAGTCTGACTTTAGCGCACGTCTGAGAGCACTGCGCAGCACACTCGAGTCTAATCGAAGAGAAATCGGTTATTCTCTTAGTGCAGATCTGTGTAAATGGCAAACCAGAGAAACACTAAACCAAACAGCTGCTGAAAGCAAAGCGTCAGAGCCGAGAGCTGTCATGTGATGTGACAGACACACAAAGGCATTTCACAATGATGAGCACTGCAGCGTGATAAAGCAGACTTACATTTTCTGGAGAAAAATGATGCAAAACTCACTGTTACAATGCTAAAGCATAGCTGTGGAGTGTTTTTCTGTTTCTGCAGCTTTTCATGATTCAGTGATTGTGGAACACGACACAAAATTACCTTTTTTTTGCCTAATTGAAGCATAATTTACCACTAACGGCAAAATACTAAAAAAAGAGCAGTGCTAGCGAGATATCGACATGTTCATATAATAAAGACAGGAGAAACTAATAATAATTAATAAGGATCAGTATATTTAATTCATGCAGAGAAGTGTTTTATTTTACAATAATGATTGATATGTTAACATAAGTTTATGGATTAACTAGCATTAACTAACAATGAGCAAGACATTTGTCACTGCATTTATTAATCTTAGTTGACATTAGTTAATAAAAATACAACAGTTCATTGTTAGCTCAGGTCCATTAAATAATATTAAAAGACACTAATTTTGATTTTAATAACACTGAAATTAACATTAACTAAGATCAATTCATTATTAGTCTATGTTATATATAACTCATGTTAACAACGTTATTGTAAAGGGTTACCAAATATTTTGAATTGAAACCTGTTTCCGCCACATAATAAAAATATGGGAAAATAATCTTTTTTCAAAATTCTCGCAATTTATATTTCACAATTGTGATAAAGAAACTCAGAATTCTGACTTTCTCACAATTCAGATTTTTTTCTCCACTGAATTCTGTTTACAACTTTCAATTTTACATGGAATAAAAATAAAAGAGGTAACTGACTTTTTATCTCACGATTCTGAGAATTGGTCGTTTTTAAATCGCACAATTCTGCATTTAATTCTTGCCATTCTGTTTTTGTCTTGGGATTCAGAGTTTAAATTGTGTCTTTTTATCTCACAATTTGGACTCTTTTCCTCGTAATTTGGGAGGGGAAAGTCAGAATTGTGTAAATAAAGTCAAAATTGTAGGATATAAATAAAAAATTGCAAGAAAAAAGTCTGAAATGTGAGAGAAAAAAGTCACAATTACCATTTACATTTTTAATCTGGTGGTGAAAACAACATTTCATTTGAATATTAAACCTACCTGAAATACTTTTAGAATTGTGTTAGTTTTTGTAATTAGCTTTTTTGTTCTTATTTTTAATCTCTTGTTTAAAGGTTGTTTCAGAATTTGAAGAGACACCAAATAAACAAGCTTTCTGCATTTTTATCATAAATAAATAAATAAATAACCAAACTGTGGAATCTGGACAGGTTTTTAGCATTTTACACCCATTTTAATGCAGAAGTGATAGTGATGCTTGACTGAGAAGTTTTAATTGCATTCTCTAAAGATGTATTCGACCTTCTCCTTCATGCTTATATGATCATTTACAGCCCTGGTATCAGCGATATGAAATCTGAACGACTGACTCACGTTGCAGACAGTCTGCGTTCAGGAGGTCCTGGCATTTCTCGTGACATTTGACCCCGCATTCGGTGCAGCGCATGCCCTGCCGGGCGATGCCCCACAGCAGACCCTCACACTCGTGACAGTAGGTGGGTGCCGTGGCCGTCCACACCTCGAAATTATGGGGCGTGGTGGAGGAGATGGGATAGATCAGCGCTTGCAGGGTCTTTCTGAGCACGTGCAGTTTCTGTGAAAAGAGGGCGGAAAGATGCACGATCAATGTGTTTCTCAAATCAATGAAAGTCTTAGAAGAAAAAGGAGCACTCGATATGCACTACAGCTGTGTTTAAAAAACATAAATCTATTTTAAAGCTGTTTTCAGGATAACCTGAAGCTACCAAGAACAACACTGCAACTTTGAGAAAGATCAGCATCAAGAATGTAAAAAAAAAAAACTCATGACTTATTTTCCTAAATATTTAGTATTTGCTCTGAAATTATTTAAAGTTTTATTTTTTTTCAATAAGAGGCGGTGTTATTTAATATCATTGAGATACTATTCTAGTGTTTTTTATATTTGAATTAGTATTTTAAATTTGAGTTTAGTTGAATTAGTTTTGCTGTATGTTATTGTAACTTTTATTATCTATTGTTTTATAACATCTACATAGCTTATAGTTTTATTTTAGTACATCAAGTTAAACTAAATGAAAATAAGAAGATAGCTGAGATCAAATAAATTTATTTTTACATTTACTTTACTTAGTAATTATATTTTATGGTTTTATCCAAGTATAATATTTATGTGTGCACAAAGTAAAATACATAAAAATATATTATAATTAAGCACTATTATATATAATATTACACACATTTTAGCTAAATTAAAAAGTAAATAAAATTACTGATTTAAATATTAATATTGAAGGATTTTGTTTTATATGGATCAGACTAAAAATGCATAGCAATATTTACATACACATATTTTTAGCAAAACACATGAATAATACCATACTGGGACTTTATTGAACCCAATTTCATAACAATCACTATCTCCAGCAAAATCAACGTGAGTATACTGAGAAATTATAAGTGCATAATATCACAATTATTAATCTGACATATATTTCTGAATCAGATTCATATACATGCTCTGTAGTTCTCCGCTCATAACAAAACACTCACCGATGCCTCGGTCAGCTGGTGTGCAGGACAATCATAATATAGTATTGTTTTTAAGATATCCTGCTGATATTAATTTCACTAATTATAGCACACATGCGAAGCCCACACAGTGTTTTCAATCTGTGCTTGTTGAGACTATAACAGGATGAGTCTCACAAAACCAAACCTGTGAAGAACATGCACAGTATGCCACATTTCACCCCAAAATAAACAGAAACACACACATATATATATACGCTGTATTATTCCTCTTTCTTTCTTTTGAATCTGAAGTCATGTTCGCTCAGTGGACATTCGTCTTCTTTATGAATAGATTGTTTTCACAGGCAGAAGTGGTGGAAAGAGTCTGTATCCTTATGAAAGAGCAGAATTAATGTGCACATAAATCTGTCCTGTTAAAGCTGGAAAAGACAAAGAGCGAGTGCGAGTGAAGGAGAGGTGGGCCGGTGATGTACGGCACTTTCCTTTCCCATGATGCACTTTTGCTGAGACGTGTGTTCTGCTCTCCGCCCACAGAGTCATTACGTTAAGAGCTGCCGAGATTTCAGCGTACAAACGGCGTTTAATGAAATAAAGCAAACTGAAAGGACTGCAGAGTGAAAATTAAGGGTAATTAGTAAAGTAAACCTAAAAATAGACAAACTGAGAAACTTCCTCGCCAAACTCGGAGGAGAAATTTAGATCAGCATCAATTACCAAGAGAAAAAATAACTGATAATGCACAAATTAAACCGTACCGAATGATTAACGGTGGTTGTCTTAGTTATATTAAACACTTTAATGGGTCACCTCATACCTCTCATTTGGTCAATTCACTTTTCCCTGAGATCCACTTATGAAGGCAAAGTTTAATGCATGGGTTGTGTTGAATGTTTCTTCATCAGATTTGGAGAAATGTAGCATTGCATCAGTGTCTCATCAATGGATGCTCTGCAGTGAATGGGTGCCGTCAGAATGAGAGTCTGATAAAAACATCACAATAATCCACATCACTCCAGTCCATCAGTTAACATCTGGAGAAAACCAACCGGTCTTCTCCACAAGACCAGTCAGGTTGCGTGTTTGTAAGAAAAAAATCCACAATTAAGACTCCAAAAAGGTCATCTTGTCTAAAAGAGGAGAGAAATCTGCACAAATCAAGCTCAATTTACAAATCCAAAATAGTTCTTAAATATATATTAGTTTAGAGTTGTTTTCTCTTCTGATTCAGCCAAGATGGCTTTTTTGAAGGAGTGGATTATTGTGATGTTTTTATCAGACTCTCATTCTGACGGCACCCATTCACTGCAGAGCATCCATTGCTGAGACACTGATGCAATGCTACATTTCTCCAAACTATTCCTTTATCTCAGATATGTGATGTATTACCACACAGATCATCCCTACACAAACACATATCATGATCAAAAAGATATAATTATGTTTGTCACATCAACTTCATATACAGTATATATTACATTTATGAGGTCTGAATGCTGCTGGCCGTTACATGCTCAACCCGTAAAGTTATGCAAATGAGGAGGAATTAACAGCTGGCAAAAACGGAAACGGACTTTCCAATTTAATCTAGCGACCAGATGAGTTATCCTCTGAATTAAACACTGGGCTATCAGCCAGAGAGAGAGAGAGAGAGAGAGAGAGAGAGAGAGAGAGAGAGAGAGAGAGAGAGAGAGAGAGAGAGAGAGAGAGAGAGAGAGAGAGAGAGAGAGAGAGAGAGAGAGAGAGAGAGAGAGAGAGAGAGAGAGAGAGAGAGAGAGAGAGAGAGAGACAGAGAGAGAGAGAGAGAGAGAGAGAGAGAGAGAGAGAGAGAGAGAGAGAGAGAGAGAGAGAGAGAGAGAGAGAGAGAGAGAGAGAGAGAGAGAGAGCGAGAGAGCGAGAGAGAGAGAGAGAGAGAGAGAGAGAGAGAGAGAGAGAGAGAGAGAGAGAGAGAGAGAGAGAGAGCGAGAGAGAGAGAGAGAGAGAGAGAGAGAGAGAGAGAGAGAGAGAGAGAGGGAATATTCATGGAGTAATCGCTCACGCTGATCAGAGCGGTCAGGAGTGTCACAAACTCCAGCAGATATGAGGAACGGAGGAATTAAACCATCTGTCAAACACACACGCCTCACAGCATCTTAAACAGATCGTTCAGCCCCAAAACGACAACACTCGCGACGTTCCAACCCTTTCTTTTGTGTTCAACAGGACAAAAACGAGCATGAAAGACTTGAAGGTGAATAAATAAAGATTTGGAGGAACTAAGCGTTTAACTGTTGGCAGCTCGTCCTCTGAGAAACACCAGTCAATGAAATGTTAGGAAGCGTGCTCCAGACCCCCTGCGGTGACGTGTTTCTGCGCTGGAGGCCACGGCAGGTGCTGGAAATGCTGTGACGCCACGCGATTAATGCGTCTGAAGACCTGCTGACTGCATCTGCACGGATCATGAGCACCGCTGTTCAACAGTCTGAGGCTTTTCTTTGAAAGAATGTAATACTTTTATTCAGAAACAATGGTTATAATGTTAGATTTCTGTTTCAAAGAAATGCTGTTCTTTTGAACTTCATATTCATCAAATCATGGGGGAATTTTTTCAACATTGATAATAATCAGAAATGTTTCTTAAGAAGTAAATCAGTATATTATTATGATTTCTGAAGATCATGTGACACTGAAGACTGCAGTAATGATGCTGAAAATACAGCTGTGCATCTCTACACAAGGCTTCATATAGTGAGAAATCAAATTTAAAATAAGAGTTTGTAAATTTCTGCATTCATATCTTCCACTAGAAGACCAATCCACAAAAACAGCTTGTTAGGATAGATAATATTATTATTGCAAAGCAGCAGAAGAACTAGTAAACCCCCATGTGGTAATCTGTGTTCACATCATTCATATACATGCAGATGAATGTGTAGATGTTGACATATTTAACATATTATGACTTAACCAATCTAAACGCCACAGATTGACCTCTTGACTTGCAAAGCTGTTTGGTTTGCAATATATCGAAAGTATATCATTGTTTAATATTTGAGTTTATTATGATTTGTGTTTACAATTTGTGACCCTGGAGCACAAAAGCAGTCTTAAGTCGCTGGGGTATATTTGTAGAAATAGCCAAAAATACATTGTATGGGTCAAAAATATTGATTTTTCTTTAATGCCAAAAATCATTAGGATATTAAGATCATGTTCCATGAAGATATTTTGTAAATTTCCTACCGTAAATATATCAAAATTTCATTTTTGATTATTAATATGCATTGCTAAGAACTTCATTTGAACACTTTAAAGATGATTTTCTCAATATTTAGATTTTTTTGCACCCTCAGATTCCAGATTTACAAATATTGTCCGATCATAACAAACCATACATCAATGGAAATATTATGTATTCCGCTTTCAGATAAAAATTGTACCCTTATGACCTGTTTTGTGCTCCAGGGTCACATTTATTGTTAATAAAAAACAAGTCATCGAGTATGATATATCCTGTTACTCATATGCAAAGCCCAAAAACTGCAAAGAGACCATAAACGATACGGCCGCAAAAAAATGTCAAAGAGAATAAAGAACGCTGGTCACGTAAAACTAAATAATGAATGTTTCTGGCACAGAAAACCTTGACTAACATGATCTCAGGAGAAAACGGACTGAGCTGTTTCGCTCAATAATGTCCCGGACCGAATCCAAACACTCTCTGTTGATTTTTCTCCCTCTTGCTGTGAGTGTCAAGGACGGAGATAGTGATATAACAGTTTCTGTTTTTGTTTTCCGGTGTCTTCTTAAGCATATGGGCTGTTCTCGGAGGGATTGTGTAGCTGCTGTAATTTCTCCCTCAGCCCCTCACATTGTTTCTTTCTCTCTCTCGTATCTTTCGCTCTCTCGTCGGTGTGTTTAATGCATTTAAAAGTCTTCAGACATCTGTTCGGCCTGCTTAGAAATCTGCCGGCCAGCTCTGTACATCTGACCCTCCTCTTTTTTAGGTCTAAGCCCCGTCGAAGGCTGTTTGGAAACAGATGCATCTAAAAGAGTGATAGCGCTGCTGCTGTTCTTCAGAGGACTGCTAGTGTTGGATTAAGAGCGAATGGACCGGCCCATCGGAGTCTGACTCTGACCTGTCTATTTATCACTCGCTAACGCTGCCTTCAGTCCATGCTGTATAACGGGATGAGAAAAACACTACCGCAATGCTGGAAGACTAGTGGGAATCGCTAGATTTCCTCCAAACTTGATGCAGCAAAAAACAAGGTTGAAAAATCAAGGTTGAAACTAGTCCCAGCCACAGTTTTAATGCTAGATTAGTGCAGTCAAATCACTGTAAGATCATGATGTCTGATATTGTGCTATCAAGTATTTCTCTAGAAACCACACAATATCTATGAATGCATTTTGTTCACCCAAACATAACATAATCTGCTCACCCTATTAAAGGGTTTAAACCAGTGAAAACCTATTTTGTCCATACTGTAAAAGTGAATAGGGTCCAAAACAGCACAGGTTGCTTTCATTGTGAGGATGCAAAAATATTGTCTGCGCCTTCGTTTTTGTTCAACAGAAAAAAGTCAAGACAGGTTAGAAATGAAATGAAGGTGAGTAAATGATCATGTTTTTTTGGCGTGAACTACCTATTTAGTTTTTTTTTTTAGAAAATATGACTGTTAAAAAAATATTCAGAAAATATTCAGCTGTTTTATGAGGCTTGTGTGACTAAACTACATTTCCCATCATGCTCTGCAGCAGGACAATAGTTATGGAGTACACTTGTTTCTAAAAGTATTTTTAAGTAAACAGTTACAAGGTGAATCACAACATTACAAATGCTGATTTTAAGCAAATAATAATAACAAAATAAATAAATAAAAAATAGGACATAAACACAAACATTTACTTGAGGGATAGAACTACAATCCCATGAAGCACTGCACATGACATGACTGAATGAAAAACATAAAACTGTTGTTTTAAAGATATATGTTTTACATTTATGTGTATATATGGTTATATTTTGTCATGACTAGCTTGTTTTGACTGTATGGTTAATCTTTATCTTTATCAGTTCTTTATTATCTCCATAAGGAGAAATATGTCTTGAGCAGTCAAGAGATCAGATCAACTTTACCAATTACACACACAAAAAATAAAAAATAAAAATCACAATACCCAACACGGATTTCTTTGAAGAATCATGGGTAATGTAGTTTGTCACCAAGCGTTCTGCGGTTAAACATGATTATAATAATAATTTGAAATAATGCAAGCGGATGCAGAAGCATATACTATTCATTAAAAACCTCATCGCTCACATTATGTCTGTCTTTACTGGTCTACGTGTTATTGTTAATAATCAGTTCGGAGAAAATGAAGGGGATTTTTTACATCCGGAGCCTGACTGTTAAATAAACAGATGCTTCATACATTACACGCCTAACGCACATCCAGGTAATTTTGTGAGAGAAAGAAATGTGAAATGACTCTGTGCCTGAATGCACATCATGTTATAACACATCAGCAGAGCATTCCCAGGCTGTGCTAGTCTTCAGCTCAGGTGAACACAGAGAACTGAGCATCACATCACACCGTGTCATTCTGGGCCGATCAATTAATCAGAGAAGAAGAAGGAGTTCTGCTTCTTCTATTGATTGAGACGTTCTTTCCTCTCTCGGGGCTTTGGCCCCTCCGTCGAATTAAAGTACAAGAATACAACTCAAACGAGAATTATCGATCAACACACAAATAACCATCTTAATGCAGCGATAACACTGATAAATGCTGTTCTTCTGTTACTTTCGATTCATTAAACAAGCCTAAAATAAGTTTATAAAATCACAGTTTCCACAAAAATATTGTGCAGCACAACTGTTTTCAACATTGATAATAATCAGAAATGTTTCTTGAGCAGTAAATCAGTATATTATAATGATTTCTGAAGATCATGTGACACTGAAGACTGCAGTAATGATGCTGAAAATACAGCTTTGATCTCAGAAATAAATTACAGTTTAACACATATTCACATAGAAAACAGCTATTTTAAATTGTAATAATATTTTACATTTTTACAGTATTTCTGGTCAAATAAATGCGGTTTCGGTGAGCAGCAGAGACTTATTTAATGAACATTTAAAAATCATACCGACCCCATCTTTTGAACAGTAGTGTACATCAAAGATCATATATTTATGTCTTTAACAGAAATAAGTTCACTCAAATCTATATTTCATGTCCTTGTATTTATTTACTTACTGTAGTTTGTACATATAAAGCCACTACTTATTAAATAAACATATACTTCTGTGCATCAGGGTTTATTATGTGACTATGACTGAGATTAGAGATTATAAGTAGTCTTGTTCATTAGTTTTCGCCTCTGGCTCTGATGTGTGTTTCTATATCAGTTGTGACGTTATGCATGAGCGTTACATTAGTGCCACATGATCGCGCCTCATTAGACTCGGCTTACAGAGTGATTTATGCACAAGTCTATATGTGTTTAAAACTCACCAGCTCCTCGTTGTTCAGAGTCGTTCTGTTCACCAGCCCAAACGCAATGCCTGCCTTTCGAGCAGCCAATGTCTGAAATGAAGAAAGCAATCAGTGAGAAAGCTCAGGAATGCATCAAACGCTACAGGGTAGAAATCAGTTGTGTTAGGCTGAATGCTATCGTGAGACACGAAGACAAAACGTGATTACTCAGGCTGGGAAACCACTTTAACCTTCAAGCAGATATTGACCTGTTACCCTACAGAGCGCAACTCTCAGAAAGCTCTTCATTTTAGGTTCAACAGAGGAAATGTTGCAGGAAAGAAGAAAATTCTGCTCTGTAATATTCTTCAATTTCATTAGGTTTACTGCTGTTTGAAATATTTCAGGAGACAGACTTGCTTTCTCAATAACAAGACATACAGACAGAATAACTGAGGGCTCATTGCTCACATCTCATGAGTGAAGAAGTATAGCTCTATCCTAGAACTAGTGCTGCTGTCTACATAAAGCAAATATAAGGAAAAACAGCCCATTTTAACAGTGTTTTTCTGAGCTTGCTGCTATGCATTTATAAGACTGTATTCTCTATAGTGCAATCCCGCCTTAAAATGTGATCAAAATGCATGCATTTAAGAATAGGTTTAACTCCACAAGTGTGCACAAAATGCTTAGAAATGCTGTCTAGTAGGTAGACGGCTCACTGAGATTTGGAACAGAGCTGACATATTTTATTATGCATGCTCAAATTATAAAATGCATGTCAAATAAAGAAAGCTCTTTTATTGTTGCATGTCGAAAAATGTCACTTGCAAACTCAAAAACAAATATGAATGAATATAAACAAGTGCATAAATAAATAAATACACAAATTAAATATTATAAAAATTAAAGTTATTTTTTTAAATCATTAAAGAAAGCTCTATTATTTTTGCATGCTGAAAAATGTTCATTGCAAACTCAAAAACAAATATGAATGAATGTATAAAAATGTAGTATAAAAACAGATATAATAATTAAATATAAAATAAATAAATACATAAAATAAATCATTAAAATATAACAATGTAATATGAATAAAATAAACTAACAGTATTATTAGTCCATCAAATAATGAAAATATGAATTGTCTTCAAATCACTGCATTTAACACAAACATTGAACTCGTACGGTGTACAGTAATGTACAGCACAGTACATGTATAGAAAGGTCTTGTTTTATAAACACAAAGGCCAAGTCAAAAAAAGCATTGTAAAAGGAACCACCTAATAAAAACGGCTTCAAACAAGCCTCCACGGCACCATACAACCATCTAATGAGATCAAATGAACATATTTAGCAGCTAAAACACTGTAATTGTATTCTTTCCCCCAAACACCGAACCACACAGGGGATTGTGGGATACCATAGGCAGATACGGACACATCTGTGCTGCTTCAACTGACTAGATGAAGGTATTCAAGTAGACAAACACTGGATTCATTCAAATGCAAGAGACTTACCAAAGCCTAGAGTGTCCAGATGCAGGGGAAAAACACACAAAATTAGACATTTTGCAAAGACAAGCAGTCGTTTACACACAGTAAGCACATCTCTTTACGTCATTCCTGCCCTCATGCAGAAAATCAGATCGAGTTTTTGGTCTAAAGAGCAGAGTGAAAGCTGCAGAGGTGAGGCTCAATCCTTAAATATCACCTCTGACATGCAGGAGAAATTACTGTTCACTCATGCATTGTTTAGTTAAGATACTAAAAGGCACCCTGACATGTTCCTACTGCCTGCGAGTACTGCTACAAACAGACAAGACCAGACAGCATGTGTCCAAGCCAGCTCAAAAAACACGATCCAAAGAGTTCAGAGAAAGAGAGCAAGAAAGAGTCAATGAGGGGGAAATGGGAGCCAGTTAAACGTCATAAAGCCACGATTAGCCATATTTAGATCGGCAGGCACGGTCCATACTGGACTCGTCTTTACCATCTGACCCTGGACCTTACGGTGGTAAAGACCAAGCGGGCTGCCAACGGCCCCTTAAAGCAGGGGTGCATAGGATAATAGGGTTGATTTGACCTCTACATGAACGCCAAGTGTTGATGTAAGTCTCGACATGCACTTCAATTGCTGAGGGTTGCTGCAGGCAATGGAATCGTCTGAGTTTTGACATAAAGCCCCCGCTGCGGTTTTGGGCGGGTCCCTCGAACCCCACCCTCCCGCGACCGACTGTCGTTGCCCTGAAGCAATCACACAGCCAACAAGGGGACAGAAACAGAGGACAGAGGCATGATGGGATAGACCAGATCGGAGCCGGTACAGCACTGACTTCATCCACGCTGTAAAAGGCTCATTGGCGCACGTCACTTTTACATGGATTTAAAACGGCACACAGTTAAATCAGAAGTCAATGAAGTCCTCGGATATATTTTTGGGTGGAGTTGTCAACATTTCGGGTTCGAATGCATCGATTGAGTAGTTTTGGAGAGAAATCTGACAACTCACGGAAAAATATCGCCCATACGTCAATATGGGCCCATGTGGGAATGAACCACAGGACACGCCAAAAAAACCAAAAGAACACTGAACGATGACACTTACTTACCAAAACAGAGTTGGTTTTTATTTTCATGCAAAATATGGACAGATACAGCATCAACATTTGTCCTTCAGAAGCTGAACAGTTGCACAAAACTCAATGCAAGAATCGGTTAAGAAACTTTCGCTTTAACAAAATCAATAAGAAACAATGGACACAAAGACACAGACTACAAGAGCTCAAATAAGAAAAAAAAAACATCCTTCGAAATGTTAAAGGAACAGTTCATCCAAAAATGATCCCAAAATTTGCTGTTAATTTACTCATCCTCAAGCCATTCAATATGTAGATGACTTTTTTTTCTTTAGTAGATCATTAAACGAGATTTTAGTTGAAACTGTTGATTCATAAAATGCAATGGTTACTTTGAGATTCAAAAAAATTATATCAGGGAACACAGAATATAAATACCCGTGGCTCCTGATGATATATTGAGGTCTTATGAAGCGAAACAATCAGTCTGTGCAAGAAACTGAACATTAATTACAGCATTATTACCTGTAATCCAGAGCCTCAGGCAAACAGTGATGTCTGGTTCACGAACCGATCATTCTTTTGAACCGATTCTTTTAATGAGCTGGATGAATCAGTTCACCAAATCATCTCAATCAGTGTGCGGCAGTGCTAATTGTGGCAGGCATTTTTAATTTAGTCTTTATCTTGAGATGCAAATGCTTAATAGTCACATTTTAGTCATTTGAGTCTTTCATAGTTTTAGTCGACGAAAAGTCATTGCATTTTAGTCAAACTGCAGTTACCAACATTTATTTTGGAAGATATTTTATATGTAGTATTCAAACTAAAATAGTCAATAATTCTTCTCTCTTTAGACCAAATCAATTAAGCTTATTAGAAATTTGAATCAAGGATTGGATTAGGAAAAACTGGAATAAATGTTCATTTTTTTGGTAGAGATATAAATTAAACTCATTTTTCAGATACAGTAGGTTTACTTAACAAGCATACATTTATTTCAAATATTTTGTTGGTTTACATTGATGACAGAGATATGTATTTAATAAGGAGCACTGTCCCTTTAAGACAGAAGTTATGCATGTAATACTGACACACATTCAGTTTTCACCCACCTGTTAAACGCTCACTTCAGCCATAACAGACTGTATTTACATGAGATACTCTGACTCTACACGATAGACATGTGGACTGCTGTGTGTGTATATGAGCTGTATGAGAACTGATCGCGCGCTGTATGAGACTGAAGACGTGGAGTGTGTGCGAGAGAGAAAAAGGACTTATATCAGCGCGATTATACCGCCTTTAATCGACAACGAATTATGACTCCCGGGAAAAACGGGACGTCTGGTCACCCAGTCTCTAACCTTTCGGGTGCTGAGGCCATTGTTTCAGATCGCTAGTTCATGTTTTGGTAGCCAATCCGTTCGCGGCTGCTATACTGAGACTAGATATAACGCCCCTCATCCAATGACAGAGACACGTTTTGAAAGACAAGACAGGTTTAGCCTATATGATGTATTTTGAATGTCCGGTAGTCCTCAAATAACATTCTAGTCCCGTCTCGTCTTGTTAACGAAGATGCGGCATACATTTCGTCATAGTTTTTATCATCAGATATTAATTTTAGCTCAAGTCTTAGTCACAGAAAATAGGTCCGTTGATGAATATTTTTCGTCGAAATTAACACGGCTCGAACAGCACATATCTACAAGTTAATCAAAACTCACTTTCAGATGCCTGATAGTCACTCCGACTCGAAATGAGTCAATATACTGGCATATATGATCCTATGATGCTGGTTTTTGACCACATATCCATGATTCACGCTGCTGATATGAGCATGTGTGAACTGAGAGCTTGACTGAAGAGGAGAAAAGATGAGCTGATGAAGACTAGTTTATTCACTTTATATGCTTTAGACATGCAAAACACATATTCAATAATATAATTATGTATATGTGAAGTCATTGCATAAATGAACCAGTGAATTGAAGCAGTTCATTGAAGCGAACTGTCTGAAAGAATCACTTCGTGGATAAGAATCAAACATTGCATTACAGGTAATAATGTGGTAAACAATGTTCAGTTTCTTGCACAGACTGATCGTTTCGCTTCATAAGACCTCAACATATCATCACGAGCCACGGGTATTCATATTCTGTGTTCCTTGATATGCTTTTTTGAATGCAGCTGGTTGCAATTTATGAATCACCAAGAGCCACGTTTTCAGCTAAAAATATTTTGTACTGTTCTACTGAAGAAAAAAGGTCACCTACATCTCAGATGGCCTGAGGGTGAGTAAATGAACAGCACATTTTCATTTTTAGGTGAACTGTTCCTTTAACAAATGCAAAAATATAAATAGAAACACATACTACAGAGATGCTGTGGATCAATCATTCGCCATCTAGAATCTCATAAATTAAACAGCACTTCATTATCAATATATGAGCACTACACATTTAAAGACAAGACAGATGATTTGAACTGATTTGCAGATATTGTGGAGAACACCAGGCGGGTGACCTACTTTTACTCTGGTGGAGCGTAAAGCCTCAAAATAGCATCAAAACATAAACACGTGTGCGCCTCCATCTTGCATGTGCTCTGCTGACGGTGTTGGGTTGTAAATTCGGACTAGTGCCGTATGCTCGGTGGGTCTGATTGGCTAATACAGTCTTCTAAAGCTCCATCAGTCAAACATAACCGTGCTGGGTGTGATTACTCACCAGGTCTCGGACAATAGGCATGGTCCTCTTGCGACGTAAATCTGGCATGCTGTCAATGCCGTAAAGTATACTGCCAACCCTGGGGATGAGGCAGATTTAGAGTCTATTAATACCATAATCATGCTGTACGCTATGAAACATTACCCGGCTAAAAAGCAGTCGGGTGATTTACGGCACCGGCAAATAACATGGGATGGGCAGGAATAGGAAGTCCATCATAACTGCGCTTGTCTCACACAGACTAGCTGCATGCATGCATAGAAGAAGAATTGGTCAAATTTGGCCGTATAAAACTACAGAACCCTGTAAATACTGTATACCGCTATACAGTGTGTTCAATTTGATTATTCATTTCAAGTTAAATACAGTAGATTTTTAACATTATCTTGTGCACTAATTATTTGATCAGATTAAAAAAGGTTGCATTTAATAGAATTAAAAAGTAACAGAAATATTTAATATCCTGCCTATATGATTGCATGAATAATTATTTGATTTTTAATGTCTAATAATTGAGTTTTCTTTTCTTTGGACCACCAAATGTTACTATTTTACACAAATGACATGTTAAATTTCCAGTGCGATACCTATAGGCTCACATAAATAATGTTTTATTTTGAATATCTCCTTTTGATTTTTTTATTTGATTGGAACACCAAATGTTAAGAGCACTTTACACAAATTTGTATTAAACATACAAAATAAATATTAATTTTCTAATGCAATACTACCTATGCTGATATGAATAATGTTCAGATTTGTAATATCTAGTTATTGGTGTATTATTTAAATGGACCATCTAAAGAATTTAACACAAAACTAACACTTTTTATTCCACATAATGTCAAGATAAATGAGCTGCTGTTTGACATCATATAGTAGTAGGCAGTATACAGTACATGCACAGTATGCAGTGTACTTGTATTGCATACACAGCTGTAATAACATTGCCTGCCAATATTGCTAAAATACACACTAAATTGCTAAAACTACTATTGCTAAAATAAAGTTTAGATCAGGATGTTCTCATACTACACGTGTCTATAAACACAGGTGTTTTTCATTCACGCAGAACCCACAGAAACGTGTGTTTTGTTAGTTAGACAGTGACATCATCAGCACTTAATGAGAACGGGGCCTTTATCAAGCACAAATGCCAACAGTGCCGGCTTTATTTATTTATTTTTGACGGCTCATTACCAAAGAATAAATTCATCCGCACAACATTCATTAACCTGGAGTCAAACCATTGCAAACAATTAACACTAGATCAGGTCCACAAATAATATTCCATACCCATTTCTGCTCTTCTGCCTGCGGTCTATTAGCAAAATAATATCTGTGTGTGTGTGTGTGTGTGTGTGTGTGTGTGTGTGTGTGTGTGTGTGTGTGTGTGTGTGTGTGTGTCAGTGATAAATGGGAGACGAGGAGACCCTACGGCTCGAGAATATGAGGCCACCAACACACATGGACACACACACACATATATATGCTTATACAGCACCTGTAAGAGTGTAACTCTACACACTCTCTTCAGGTATGGTGCAGTGTTCATCTCTCTTTCTTTATTTCCCGTGTGTGTGTCTGTACTCACCCTCCGCCGCTCAGTCCCAGTATGGCTGTGTCCAGGATATTGGCACAACCCTGTCAAGCAAGAAAACAGCCAGCTGATGACTTACGCAGATCAATAAGACACTGTACTTACTGTATATCATTTACCAGCACAGTAAATATATGACACACACACACACACAATAAAGAAACACAATGACAAACAAGTGCAAATACAGACAAAATACAGTACAGTACAAACCTGTCTGTCTGTCTATCTATCTATCTCTGTCTGTCTGTCTGTCATCTGTCTGTCTGTCTGTATATATATATCTGTCTGTCTGTCTGTCTGTCTGTCAGCTTTTCTGTCTGTCTGTCTGTCTGTCTGTCTGTCAGCTTTTCTGTCTGTCTGTCAGCTTTTCTGTCTGTCTGTCTATCTATCTATCTGTCAGTTTTTATGTCTGTCTGTCTGTCTGTCTGTCAGTTTTCTGTCTGTCTGTCTGTCTGTCAGTTTTTCTGTCTGTCTGTCTGTCTGTCTGTCTGTATCTGTCTGTATCTATCTGTCTGTCTGTCTGTATCTGTCTGTCTGTCTGTCTGTCTGTCTGTCAGTTTTTCTGTCTGTCTGTCTGTCTGTCTGTCTATCTGTCTGTCTGTCTGTCTGTCAGTTTTTCTGTCTGTCTGTCTGTCTGTCTGTCAGTTTTCTGTCTGTCTGTCTGTCTGTCTTTTCTGTCTGTCTGTCTGTCTGTCTGTCTGTCTGTCTGTCTGTCTGTCAGTTTTCTGTCTGTCTGTCTGTCTGTCTGTCTGTCAGTTTTTCTGTCTGTCTGTCTGTCTGTCTGTCAGTTTTTCTGTCTGTCTGTCTGTCTGTCAGTTTTTCTGTCTGTCTGTCTGTCTGTCTGTCTGTCTGTCTGTCAGTTTTCTGTCTGTCTGTCTGTCTGTCTGTCTGTCTGTCTGTCTGTCTGTCTGTCTTTCTGTCTGTCTGTCTGTTTTTCTGTCTGTCGTCAGTTTTTCTGTCTGTCAGTCTTTTTCTGTCTGTCTGTCTGTCGTTCTGTCTGTCTGTCTGTCTGTCTGTCTGTCTGTCTGTCTGTCTGCCTGTCTATCTGTCTGTCTGTCTGTCTGTTCTGTCTGTCTGTCTGTCTGTATCCATCCATCCGTCTGTCTGTCCGTCTGTCTCGTCTGTCTCCGTCCGTCTGTCTGTCTGTCTATCTACACTGCTCATTAACATCACTGAACACTGAAAAACATGCAGCATATTTCATATACATTCAAAGATGAACAAACACAGACAGAAAGTGGTAAAAAACGATAGAAGCACAGAAAACACAAGAAGACCTCGGTGTCCAGAGCAGTGCTGTCTGCAGAAGAGAAGCAGAAAGACAGAGAGGAACGTTAGAAATAACAGCAGATATCGACTCATTCATCTATAAATAACTGCACACACTTATAATGACTTGTGCCTAATGGAGCCAAGCAAATAGTGCCAGCACAGCTCATTTACGATATCTCAGTCAGAGGATAATCCCTGACACACACACACACACACACACAAACCTTGACACACACACACGCAAACCTTGAGACAATAAATCACGTTTCTCTCATACTACACCGGCCATATAACACTGTAAAAGCCTGCGGTGTCCAACACAAAGAGACTGCTCATGTTTATTTAAATACACTTCAGACAATCAATATCCAAACACGATTTCTGCCAAATTATGGGCAGATTCAAACCTCAGAGATGAGGTTACACTGACGACCATTACTGACCCTGATTTCTCATATTACAGTAGATCATCCTCCTTCAGTCGCCTCGTTCTCCCTCAAAGATCACCTCAGATGCTTTAATGTCGCTCAAGTGTTTAAATATAATGGCAATGATTAGTTCAGCTGTAGCTCGCTGGACCATGAACGATAAAAGTGAGTTCTCAGAGACGTCAGAGGTCAATAAACGCACGCAGAAGCTGAGAAGAACAGCCGTGGAGCTTAAATCTAGCTGGTTAATAGTGTGGAGACGAGGATGGTCGAACGAAGTATTGATCAAATCTTTCCTGCTGGGCTTATGAAGGGTTACTCGACCTTCTGTAATGCTCAGACCATCCTTCAGTGTCAGAGAAGCACTAAACTGAGGACTGACCGCCATGTATTTGGGTGTTTTATTGGCCTGTTTGTTCCAAATCGGTTTTATAGCAACAACCATCCATTTTTTTATTTAACAATAAATCTAAATATGTCTAGGTTACAAAAATCAAAAGAATTTATCCTACCAGTCAAAAGTTTTTGAACAGTCATTGATTTGATCCAAAATACAGCAAAATCATAATATTGTGAAATAATATTTACTATTTAAAATAACTGCTTTGTATTTGAATATATCTTAAAATGTAATTTATTCCTGTGATTTCGATTTTTTTTAAGTATCATTACTCCAGTCACATGATCCTTCAGAAATCATTCTAATATTCAGATTTGCTGCTCAAAAAACATGTATTATTGTCAAAAATAATACAATTAAATATTAAATATTTATGTCAACATATTTTTTAACAGAAATTAAGAACCAGAAAACTGTTAAGAAAATGAAAATGACTAAATTACAATGATAAAAATCACCATTAAGAATAACAGGAATTATTATTTTTATTAATAATAATAATATTTTATAAAAAACATTTTTTTGAAGGTGATTAGGATTGATTAAATATTTTTAATTCAAATGTTTAATTGAAATAATATTTTTAAACTCACATTTAGGTCCGTAACAAACACTTCATATGATACATAATCAATTCCAGACCATATTTTGTCTGTAGAATATGCTGTTTCACTCAGAAATATGTCACATTACTGAAGTAAAAAAGGCTATAAATGAAAAATCACACATAGCCATAAAGAGAATAAAAAGTTCCTATTTTCACTGATTTTAAATATGGCCAGGTCTCATTAAATTGACCCTTAAAACAAGATCACAGTCTCTGAAATCTATCCATTTAGTGGACGGCTGAAATGCTGCAGAATATATATGCACTGAGGGACTTCTCAGACGAATTACATTCCTTTTAGATTTCTAGAGACGAAATGAGATGAATATTTTGGCTGAGGTTCACAAGGCTAAAATATATCGGCCTGTGAGAGAGGTGACGGAAAACCTCCTTCACTCATTTGGATCAATGGTCTGTTTCCACTGAGCTCTGCCTAAATGCATCACTTTCATTAATAATGTCTTTTTTAAACAAACTGCAGGTAGAAAATACCCCTGTTATGCACCATCGAAATAATAAAACTTTAATATTAGTTCCCAATGAAACAGATGGCTTATATACTGTAACATGTTAGATTTTGCTAAAACATAATGAAAAACATTTATCCTGTGGAATAACATGCACTGATAAATCGTGCACAACAAGACCAAGAGCATTTCTTGAAGCAATTTTGATTGCACAATGTCTTTAATCTAAATATGAATCGGCATTTGCAATGCACTTTAATTATTTATTCCGTAATTGGATATTTTTCCTTGTGAAACTGAGCTTAGGGGTAGTATTGGAGCAAGTTATTGCATTTGAATGATTAGCTTTTTATTCAGTTTTACATTAGAGCAACATGCATCTATAAAATAAACAGTCAAATGAGATTTTTCTTGACTTTCATGTTCATCTCTATGAAGAATTGCCCTAATACAGTCATAATCCTTGATTATTGAAATGCAATGCAAATGTAGAACAATGGAAATCTGGGGCAGAACTGATGTATTTTTATTGGTTTGAACAGTCAATATAGACATTTATATCTTAAAATGTGAATTTCTAAACATTAAAAGGATAAGAAACCTTCTAAACAAACATCTACACACGGCGTAAAGTGTTTTCTATTAGTGCTGCACACTTTTTTTTATCTGTCCGTGAGCGCTGGGATCTAAATCATATATTCAGAGAACGGATAGAGTACTTTCAGTCAGCTGACCTCGATGGATCAGAGCGGAAATATAAAATGGATATAATAAACACGTGAAGCGAGGAGTGCCGGCTCGCACCGCTACTCTCAGAACAAGACTGATATAAGAGTCCCAACAACACTGACCTGGTTAGCAAGCGCCCCTGGGAGGAGGAATTAGCATGTGAATGCAGTTCAGCCTAGAACTAAATGAAGACGGGTTTGGCAGGAAGAACTAATCCTGAGAGACTCACTGTAAAAGACTCCTAAAATGTGCAGCCCTGCTTTTAAAACTGAACCAAAACAGCCACGACACTCAGAGCCCCTGCACGACGGTTCCTCGTTTTATGCAAATGATTTCTGATCTGCGTACTTTAATTAGTCAAGGAGAAAATGAGAGCTCAGAAATGAAATTGGCTGTGTGAAAACAAGGAGCTAAATACCAGCAGCACTGAACTGAAGAATATTTCTGTGTTTTCATCAAGGAGGATAAACCTGGAGAATGCTAATCATTAGCACTCCAGCTTTATTAATGGAAAATACATAAAAATAAAATGCAAAATATTAAAAATGTTCTGGAATAAAATTATATTTTATACAATACATATACTTTAATACAGGTGCATGCACAGGTAGGGCTCAAGAGAACAGGTAGCACATGCACTTTTTGCTTTTACACTCCAAAGGGCCTTTTTTGGTGGTGATGTGTTTTGTTTGTTTTCTTTATCAATAAATCTACCCTGTCAGTCAAACCTCATAACTCCACCCCTTTTATCTTGACTGAATGAACTGAAGTTCCTCGGCAGCTGTCAGTCAAACCTCATAACTCCACCCCTTTTATCTTGACTGAATGAACTGAAGTTCCTCGGCAGCTGTCAGTCAAACCTCATAACTCCACCCTTTTATCTTGACTGAATGAACTGAAGTTCCTCGGCAGCTGTCAGTCAAACCTCATAACTCCACCCCTTTTATCTTGACTGAATGAACTGAAGTTCCTCGGCAGCTGTCAGTCAAACCTCATAACTCCACCCCTTTTATCTTGACTGAATGAACTGAAGTTCCTCGGCAGCTGTCAGTCAAACCTCATAACTCCACCCTTTTATCTTGACTGAATGAACTGAAGTTCCTCGGCAGCTGTCAGTCAAACCTCATAACTCCACCCCTTTTATCTTGACTGAATGAACTGAAGTTCCTCGGCAGCTGTCAGTCAAACCTCATAACTCCACCCCTTTTATCTTGACTGAATGAACTGAAGTTCCTCGGCAGCTGTCAGTCAAACCTCATAACTCCACCCCTTTTATCTTGACTGAATGAACTGAAGTTCCTCGGCAGCTGTCAGTCAAACCTCATAACTCCACCCCTTTTATCTTGACTGAATGAACTGAAGTTCCTCGGCAGCTGTCAGTCAAACCTCATAACTCCACCCCTTTTATCTTGACTGAATGAACTGAAGTTCCTCGGCAGCTGTCAGTCAAACCTCATAACTCCACCCCTTTTATCTTGACTGAATGAACTGAAGTTTCACAGCAGCTGTCAGTCAAACCTCATAACTCCACCCCTTTTATCTTGACTGAATGAACTGAAGTTTCACAGCAGCTGTCAGTCAAACCTCATAACTCCACCCCTTTTATCTTGACTGAATGAACTGAAGTTCCTCGGCAGCTGTCAGTCAAACCTCATAACTCCACCCCTTTTATCTTGACTGAATGAACTGAAGTTCCTCGGCAGCTGTCAGTCAAACCTCATAACTCCACCCCTTTTATCTTGACTGAATGAACTGAAGTTCCTCGGCAGCTGTCAGTCAAACCTCATAACTCCACCCCTTTTATCTTGACTGAATGAACTGAAGTTCCGCAGCTGTCAGTCAAACCTCATAACTCCACCCCTTTTATCTTGACTGAATGAACTGAAGTTCCTCGGCAGCTGTCAGTCAAACCTCATAACTCCACCCCTTTTATCTTGACTGAATGAACTGAAGTTCCTCGGCAGCTGTCAGTCAAACCTCATAACTCCACCCCTTTTACCTTGACTGAATGAACTGAAGTTCCTCGGCAGCTGTCAGTCAAACCTCATAACTCCACCCCTTTTATCTTGACTGAATGAACTGAAGTTTCAAATCAGCTGTCAGTCAAACCTCATAACTCCACCCCTTTTATCTTGACTGAATGAACTGAAGTTTCACAGCAGCTGAACAAAGTTTTTTGAATAAATACATAGAGACACATTTAACAACAGGACAAACTGAGCGCACATAACAAACTTTGTAACCAGTTGATGAAAAAATAATGTGATGACACTCTTTTAATGACAGACAAAACGCACATTTGCACACATTCGCTGGTCAAAAACCCCGTAACTGCATTTGAGTTTGACACAAAGCGACTGAGCGATTCTCTTTTTAGGGACAGTGTAGTTAATAAGAGACCAGGCCGGCGGGTACATGTTGGATATACTACAGTAACGGTATGGCTTTAGTTTCTTATAATATCCTATTTTGACTGGAATTGTGTTGGACATAATTATTTATATCAAATTTCAAAATAGCTTGGCAAAAATACATGACTCATTACTTTCCTTTTTCAATGACATACATAAAATGTTAACCAAACAATACAAATTAGCTTATAAAACCAAACAGAAAAGCTAATATTTTTTTCTTCAAAACATTTTGTTGAACTTTACGTGTGCAAGCAGAGAAAAAATGAATTTCATATCAATAAACAGGGTGCTCTTTTAGCACATGCCCCTCAAAAGGTCTGTGCACGGCCCTGATTTAATATATTTGACAGTATATTTATAGTATATACTGTATACATTTCTATGTATATATATATATATATAAACACACACACACACACACACACACACACACACACACACACACACACAACAAGTTGGTAATTAAGTAGACATCATATTTCTCCAAGTGCCTTGTGTCATAAAGGGAAAGCCCTTAGAGATGAGCACTTTCTCTGTAGGTGAATGCCTTTTTCTAGCTGAAGTAAAAATTAAATGCTCAACCTGTCAAGCAGAACAGTCTGTTCCTTCTCCCATTATATAGATGCTTTGTTTTCACAGACTAAAGCTTCTGTTGACTGTACACCTGTCACTGTGTAGAAAGCATCCTTTCAGATCTCAAAGGTCTGTAGTGTTGTAATACCATGCATAATAAAACCTGTGGAGGATTCACTTACAGTGCAGTTTAGTCAGGTGACAAACGCACACAAATAGTGATGCAATGCAAGTATTGAAACAAAGTCATTGTGCATTCAGTGAATCTAGCTAAAACACTAGCACTCTCTACTCTGTTTCTTTTTTACCTACTTGTTTTATTTTATTTAAGAAGAAGAAAAAACGTGACCCCTAACACTTGCACTCTCTATTTTATTTCTATTCTACCACTTGTGTTCTTTTTAATTAGAAAAAGGACCCTCTAACACTAGCGTTTTCGATTCTTTCTCTATATTCTGTCTACTTGTTGTCTTTTAATTTATAAAAAAACACCTTGCTACATGTACTGCTTTAGACTAACCGAGACTTGTCAAAGCACTTACATATTATTACTCTTTTGTTGTTTTTATTGCTTCTATTGTCCTCATTTGTAAGTCGCTTTGGATAAAAGCATCTATTAAATAACTAAATGTAAATGTAAAATAACACAGACCCTACGTGCACTTATTTAATGTAAAACATAGTGAAAGTGCAATAATTTCTAGAATCCAATTGTTGAAATGTGTGCTGGTGCCAATCCTCATTGTAATGCCTGAAATGTTTTGGTCTGTGATTTGTGGCTTGTGTTTTAGGGAATCCAAATCCTCTAAAGTACAGAGCATCTGGCTGTTAGTGTGCAGCATGAATGAGCAGCCAAAATACAGTATCCCAACAGTACTCAGCATTGTGGAGTGCGGCGCTGGGTTTGCCGTGTGCTGTGACTGTGATTCTCACATCTAGGTCAAGAGCGCTTTCGGTGTGAGTAAGACTGGGTGGAAATTCCCCTGATTCCTGACTGGCTGTAAAGGAAACTCTGCTTTTGTGGGGTAAACTGCTAGCATAGCCATGTTTCCGTTAACTCCTTTTAGACATTCCATTAATCATATATTGGCATCTGTTTACAAACTAATAGCATGTTCATATTAGCATTTGTAGGGTAAACTGACTTTGAAAACACATTTGAGACTTGTTCTGCTGAAATAAATGCTAATAAAACATGCATGTAGAGGACAAATTCACCTAAACATAAAACAACACATATGCACATATTCAAATATGATGCATGTTACAAGAAGAACCAATGCTATTTGCTCTCATTGTACATCAAGCCTGATCTGAAAATGCATAAATTTTAATTTGAGCGCTACGATTGTGGGCATGATTTCTAGACTTGAATTTCATTACATCACTCACACAAACTATTGTATGACATTAGAAGAAATGTAGAACATAAGTCAAATGGACTACTTTTATGATGCCTATTTGGACAACCAATGATACATTTACGCTTCTGCTGAATGGGAAGGTGCTGAATGGAAAAGCATTGTCAAATTGTCTCTTTTCATGTTGCACAGGTTTGGAATGACAGTGACAGTAAATGATGAAAAGAACATTATTATATGGGTGAACTGCTCCTTTCAAAATAAATGCTTAAATATAAATAGAACTGTTGGATTGGACTCTCTAAGGTTAATGAAGGCCACAAAAGATGAAGTACACTTTCATCTGAACTCTGAGGCACTGACAACAACCACATACACACACACACACAATCAATCGCCAATTCTAACCACTCAACATCAAATACTAGTAATCATTATCTTGCCCTTCACAACAACCCTGAGATGTCATGAACCAAGACCTCATGTATGGACAACAGTGGATCTCAAATGACTCAATCAATGGTTCACCGACCAAAGCCATAACTAGAACCCTTCAAGACAACTATAACAAGATAACATATAAATTGGTTGGTTCATACCTCCTGCCAGGATCTGCTGTTCCAGCTCAACCATCTGCTTCCGGTAAGCTCTCAGCGCCGCCTCTTTGAAGGTGGGACGTATCCTTTTTTTGGGTGGTGCTTCTTGCACGGGAACCTCTGTAATATTTTTGTTCTCATCTTCTTGTTCTACAGTCTCTTTTACCTCATCTGCTTCCTTAGTTTCTGATATTTCTTGATCTTCCTGCACCTCCTCCTTACTCTCCTCCTGTTCCTCGGTCACTGCTTCCGGTTCCTCGGTTTCTTCCACGTATTCCACCAAACTCACCTCATACTCCGCCGTGTCTTCGGTCATGGGATTGTCATCATACTCCTCACTGTATTCCTCATCATATTGCTCATCAAGGCTGCAGTCATATTCCAGCACATGGTTACCCTCTTGTAAGATGTCATACTCTTGCGAGACGTCGTGTTCCTCTTCTTGGTACTGTTCCACAGCCTCGTTTGAGTTTGTTCTGTTTTCCAGATTGGCTAGGACTTGTTCCATCACCTCAACGTAATGTGTCTCATTGTCCACAGGTTGTTCAGCAGGTTGTTCATCCTCTTCTGCCTTGTAATAGAAAGGCTCTGTGAAGACATCCGAGTCAATGGTTGTGCTGGAGCTATTCACTGTGGACTGGGACGTGGTTCTGAACCTACCCATGAATGAGGTGTTGCTCGGCTCTTCAACCGGGGTGCTAGTGCTTTGGGAGCCTTTATTCCACACGAAATCCAAAGCTGACTTTGCTCTTTGCAGGGTGGATCCAAATCCTCCAAAGCTGAAGGTTTTTTCGGTGAGGTCTACGCTGAGCCTGCTACTCCAGGATTGGGGGACTTCCTCAACTTTTTCATTTCTGATCTCACTCTGGCTCCGGTACATGGAGGAAGATTTCTGGCTCTGTTGGAGGTGGTTCGCATCCTGTCGCTGCAAAGTTTGTGGAGCTGATTCAGGCTTAGCTTGGATCTTCTTGGTCTTGGGCTTCTTTTCGGGTTGCGGTTCCGCCGCAGGTTTAGGTACTGGTTTTGGTATGGGTTCAATCACTACCTCTGGCTCTGGCTCTGGCTCTGGCTCTGGTTCTGGTTCTGGTTCACGCTGTGGCATTAGTTCTAGTTCTGGTTCTGGCTCAGGTTCTAAAAATTCAGGTTCTATATCTATATCTATATCTTGATCTTGGCCCGTCTCTGGAGTGCTATCTAGTGTCAAAAAGGTCTCTCCTTCAAATTGCAAATCAACCTCAAGGCATTTAATTATTTTCTCAGGGAAACCAGGGTTAGCTGCAGGGTCAAAGGGGCTACTGATTTCAGAGATTATGTTCTGTTCAGTGGAGGCGTCCAAACCTGAATCAGCACCTTGTTCAAGGTGATGCCAGTCTTTCCATGGTGAGAGGTCACCCTGCAGCGACAGCTGAGAGCCGCTGTAATGGCTCCTGTCTCCTGATACACAAACAAGACCATTACTTACACCACTGTCAATAGTCTCTGTGGTTTCAACTTCATTGTGTTCCGCATAAGGTCGTTCCTGGCTCAGAGTTTGACTGGGGGGACTGGCGTACCAAGAGGACGCCATGTCTTCTTGCTTCCGTTGCCAAAGTTCCTGATCTGAGGAGGAGAGCAAGGAGCAGCCATTGACTCTGCTGAAATACTGACTCTCAGAGAAGTCCTCAGAGTAAGACTGGCAAAGTTTAGAGCAGTCCGATTCAGACCGGCTGAGTTTGGGAGTGGAGTAGTCGCTCTGAGACAGCCATCCAGGTGTTATGTCGGAATAGTAGGACTTGCTTTGCTTGTCGGGGTCATCGTAGACTGTACTATCGGCATAGTGCACAGAGTACGCAGCGTCATCAGCCATCCTTCGGTGATCGTGAGACTTTTTCTTGTCTGATTTACTTTTTGTAGGTGGTTTGGACACAATTGCATATTTGTTCTTGTTTAATTCATCAAGCTCCTTGTCGCTTTCCATGGAGTCCCAGTCGTCACTTTCAGCCTTGTCTTTGGCTGAGACCTTGATGTCCATGCTTTCGTACGTCTGAGAGGAAGCTATCGGCTTGTCTCTCTTTTCTTTCGATTCATGTGCTAGACTATCTGTTGAAATGGATATCCCAGTCCCTTTTAGCTTATAACACTTTTTCAAAACTAAATCCCTGTCTTGGGGGCTTGAAAATATAACTATAATTGGGCGAGGTTTAGCATTGTAACATTCTCTTTGTTGGCCTAGCCGATGGGCCAGTTCAATTTTAAATGTCTTGCGTGCTTCAGTGAAGCCCATTTTCTCTTTCAGGATCTGATAAATAAGGTCTTCCGTTTTTTCGTACTTCTCCTCAGGCACATTTAGAAATCTCAGAGTAGCTTTGTTGGTCTGTTGGCTAATCTGCTTGATGTAATCGTGGATGTCTCGAGTCTCACGTCTGGACTGCACAAAACCTGTACGGAGCTGCTCGATTTCGCTCTGCACCACCTCCACGCTGCTGGATATCTCATCGATGGAGCTTTTGAGGGCGTTAACATGCCCTCGCAGTTCTGAGAGCTCGGACTCTATCTGACTGATTCCCTGAAGTTCTTTGAAGATCATCTCCATCACGTCCTGAGTCTGACTGATGCACCCCGTAGAGCTTGATCCTGGCTCCAGGGTAGTGGTTTTCTGGTTTCGGCCAGCCCGGTCCAGGGATTTGCTTCTGATGCCAAGAGTCTTTCTCCAATTGCTGGCCTCTGAGTCCGAGGACACACATTCTTGGCTCTTCTTCCATTTCCTCAGTTTTTTCAGAGCGCCTAATCGAAGGGTGTGGAGACTGCTGCGCTCTCCCCGCTCCCCCTCCGAGCTGCCTTCGGAGGGCGCTAAACTAATCAGACTCTTCCTGTTCCTTCTTACTGGCATTGTATAAGCTTTTTGTTCATCAAATCTATGGACAAGTTTTGCCTCGTTTAGAGAGTAATCGCTATCAATTGACAAGACCTCATGAAACTCATTATTGTTCAGAAAGAGGGCATTTTTTGGAAGTCCATTGGCAATTGCTACACGGTAACTGAATGTTGGCGAGAGAGAAGAACAGTCGTCTTTTCCATCATCCTCCTCAAGGGATATATTGCGTGCCGATGAGCATTTGGATATCTTTTTAACTGTGCTTTTCAGTGTGGTTGAGAACGTCGGGTTCCGTGGATGCACTTCGGGGGACGTTTTGGGTTCTTTTTTGTTTTCGCTACTCTCTTTCTTCTTTGTGGTATTTGCCAGTTTCTTTGTAAACATTCCTTTGCAAATCTTTACGATATAAGACGATAGCTTCTTGAAATGGGCAGAAACCATGGAGGGCGATTTTTCAGCAGTTTGCGCAATGAAGCAAAGCTGGTCTCAAATCTAGTGGCGCTCAACAGGAAGCACACAGACACTTGCGAGTTTTGAAAGTAAACCCTGAGGTATTAAAGAGGGTCTGGAGAAGAAGTGAACTCAGATGCAGTTGTGCCAGGCATTAATCATCACACATCCTCAGTGAGGGAAATATTCAGTGTTCTTCAGAAAAGCCCTCATGTCTCTGAAAAAAAAGAAAGAAAGACCTTTTAAGTTAGTTTGCACTGGTCAGCATGTAAAATGCATAACTCTGAATGTTACACTGCACGTACTGTATAATAAATAATTGAATAATTCTTCATACTAGAGTCCCAATTTCATAGTCCGTTTCTTATGAGGCTGTCAGATTCAATTCAGCTGAGCTAGATGTGTCACATTTTGAGAGAATTGCGGAAAGCTTCTTATTTTCACAGAAACTAGAGCGGAAGAGATTCCAGTGTTGTTTTGGAGATCCAATAAACCCTTAAACAGCCTGACATTAATAATTGTGTTTACAATATTTTACAAACCAATGCATTTCTAGATTTAAAATTAGCATGGCAACATAATCATTAATCAAGTTACATCACCTTTGGAAATCTGGTACATAGATTTAGACATAGACACACAACCTAATGATCACAGCTGAATGGTGCAGTTCAAATGCACTAGAATATACAATATGACCAGAACAATATACTTAAATGTAAAGGCAAGACCCTGCGTGCTATGGAAAAAAGTGGAATATACTTGAATATCAATAATTCAGATATGAATGGTTTTGTCGTGAGTAAAACAGTCATACTGTATTACTGCACTAAAGGGCCTTGTTTCTAGTTAAATGGTTCACAGAGGGCCTACAAATGTATAATGGCATAAGAAAGAGAGATGTGATATTCTGTGGGTGAAGGGGAAAAAAATACACTGGCATTGTGCTGAATCTTCATTTTCTTACATTATCTTCAGAAAATCCAAAATATCTAATATATTAAAAAATATATATATTTAAATTGACTCAGTATCTGCATTCAGCTGCAATACAAAAATTGTTCTCAGTTTAGTAGTAATTCCCCTATAATTCAGAACAGAACAGTTGACAGCCTGTGCAACATATGCGTGTGTGTGTGTGTGTGTGTGTGTGTGTGTGTGTGCGTGTGTGTGTATACTATGGATGGCGTTGTTGACATATGTGTTGCTGTGAGTCACACACCTTGATGTTTACAGACCTCTCTCTCTCTCTCTCTCTCTCTCTCTCTCTCTCTCTCTCTCTCTTTCTCAGACCCTCTAAAGCAGCTTTCACTCCACTAATGTAATGATAACCAAACAAAGCTTGTACACTCAAATGTTATTAATCCAATCAGATGTAATTTGATGATCAGTGCTAAAGAACATGGTCATGGTCATATTCCAGTACATCAGTAGTTTGTCTTGTTTTCCACTAAAAATATCCTTAAATCAAGATAATTATGCTTCACGAACAAAGTCATTTAAATAAGATAAAATGGCTTATTTTCAATGGAATTTGAATCTTGAATTAAGTTTATTTTGTCCCCCGCTGGCAAAAACAATCTTTTTTTCTTGTTCGAAGCATAAATCTCAATACATTTTCTTAATTATGCATAGCTCAAGGAAAAAAGTTTGTAAAAAATAATTCAAGACAGATTCTCTGAAAACAAGTCTTAATATCTAAGCTTCTCAAGTAAATATCTGGATTATTAAAAGAATCAGTTGCATCAAGAATTTTGCATAATAACATTAGTTTACTGACAATAAATATTTTAATATTATTGAGGTGCTTAATCATCTTGAAAGAAATATCACAATTACAAAAATCTAAATGTTAAGAATATCATCTTCTTCATAATTTACCTAAATCTTTATATATATATATATATATATTATTTTATTCTAATTTTTGTTTTTTGTTTTTGGGGGGGTAAATTGTGAAGAAGATAAGCTTCACATTCTGCCTATTCAACACAACCAAACCACTCAGTAACAGACATCAAATGTCACAATCGCAGACCACATCATTTACTACGATTTAGCTGATACTTTTAATTAAACTAAGTATTCGGCTGTAGCTCTCCAGCATGTGGTTTCTTAGGCAATGATTAAGACTTTGGACACTGATGTCTACTCAGAAGAGTCAGTCCAGCCAAAGGAAACTAATGCTGAGACCAGAGGTTTCTAACTTCCTTTCCCAATTAATGTATTAGCTCTTTTGTGATTAATGGCTGAAATCAGTCTCTTTATTAAGCCATTACAGAATTACAGAGCTCAATCAATCAATCTACTGAAAATACAGACCAGACAATTAAATCTGATTACAGTAACTGTCATATTTCCACTACAAGCCCAACAGGTAATCAACGACTATTTCACAGCGCTAATAACATTTCATTGGATATGAAGTAAATGCAATGTTAAAGATCATCATAGAGGCCATTATGAAAAATATGTTTTAATCTGCACTGATTACGAATTTATGTTGTCACTTTATTAGATAGCTAATGGAAAATATACACTGAATGACCAAACATATGTGACGGCACCTACAAATGAACAGATCTTGCTATTTTAGCTACACTAACTCCTCACAATCCAGCATATGGAAATGCGATTATTTCTATTCCAGTAGGACAATGACCTGCACACAAAACGAGGTCCATAAAGAAATGGTTAACGGACTCTGGCATGAAATAACTTGATTGATGCCCTAATGCTCCGGTGTCTGGAAGAGAGCAATTCCCTGCATGCATGAACTAATGCTGGAAAGACGAGTGGAAGCTGTTAGAGAGGACTCTTTTTGGCCATGGTGGATTTGATTCTTACAAACATGCAGCTTTTGTCTTCTCCAGATGTTAACTGATGGACTGGAGTGCTGTGGATTATTGTGATGTTTTTATCAGACTCTCATTCTGACGGCACCCATTCACTGCACAGCATCCATTGCTAAGACACTGATGCAATGCAACATTTCTCCAAATCTGATGAAGAAACAAACTCATATTCATTTTGGATAAACTATTTATTTAGTTCAACATTCTTAAACCTCTCCTGAGTAACGAAAGTCCACACTTTGAGCAATAACACATTTCTTTCCAATTCCACAAGCTAGAATGTAATGCTTTATTATGAATTGCAAACGATACTATTAACAGCACCTAAACCTCAAACCACCTTTAAGCAGATTCAGGATATGTTTCAAAGAACTGCTTTCACTATCCAAATGAACAGAGCTATAAAGTGAAACTGACTCGGCTCCTTACAAAAAGCCTACTTTAAAAGCACACAGTGCATTTATTTGCAAGTTATTTTTTTATTAGTTTACTTCATTTATTATGTAGCTGCTCCAAATTCTTGCGCTTGACAGCGTGTTGTGCAATGCCTCGTAAAGACGGGCAGCTCATTAGCTGCTCTCTCTTCCTCCCTCTGTCGCCCCGAGGAGAGATGATTCTCATGTGTGGTCGTCTGTGAGCTTGAGATGCAAAAGACATGGATTATCGATCTGATGCAGACCCAGGGCTCTGACCCCGTACCTCATACAGACACTGCTCTGACAACCTCAGCCCCTCCTGATGCATGTTTAAGATAGAGAGAGAGAGAGAGAGAGAGAGAGAGCCCCACCCACTAACACAAATACGAGCCGTTGCTCATCTCACATTCACTCATTACCCCGCGAAACCTCAGCATGCACAGATCCGTGTCGGCAAATGCTTTCTAAATCTGAAAATGCATGCATTTTAATCATGAGCACGGGTTACTTTGAGGCCCCTCGACCGAGAACATGCTGGATATCAGTTCACATCATCAGGGCAGCCGTCTCGGCATGCATGCATTAAACCAACGCTAATTTGCGAGCGCGAGAAATGCAACAAATCAGAGCTGGCGGAATTAGAAAGCTCTTTATAATCCAGCGAGCGCTTCAATCATCCCGCTCTTCATGCGAGGACACGCCACCAGATGTTGATCAGTGAGCTGAAAGCATCAAGCATCGGACGTACCACAAAGTCTAATGGCACAAAATGACATAAAAAAGTGATGCACGGATGCATGTACACACAGAATACACGATCGGTTTAAATGCAATTCAACATTCAAGATGCAACAGCTTAAGTTAGTACACACACCAACCTGAATCACAACCCTCTCCGCCAGCATGCAAAATCCATCCACTAGCATCCACCGAACTCTTAAACGTCCTGCAGCGATGCCCAAAGCATCCTCCGACGATGCAA
>CM050423.1:29820543-29835543 GCA_027564155.1 Gymnocypris eckloni scoliostomus
TGAGCAGAAGGGACTTCTATCAAAGCATTTAAAAAAGATCTTACCAACCCCAAACGTGTGCATGTATTGTGTGTACAGACCTATCTGCTATATATGAGACATCGTGCTATGGAAATCTGTAGCTAAATCAAATATAAAGTGTTTTAGATGCATTGCATCAGGTTTGATATGACATTTGCTGATGAGACAAGAGAGAACCAAAGTCAAATGAACATCAAATGAAGTCATTTTTGTAGTCCATGCAACTTTTAAAATCCATTTCAAGAGCTTCGATGAAGGGAATAAAAGTTATCAGTGAATAACAAAGGTTTGTTCATCAAAAGCCATCATCATACCATACTGCGCTTGTTTTCATGAAAGAAAGAAAATCATATGGGTTTGGAGTAACAGAATGTACAACTATGTTTTTAAAACATGATCAAATCCTCTCCCATTTAAATAAGCAGCTGTTGTCTTGTCCTATAATGTGAAATACTTGCATGTATAGTTTGAGAGCAGATCAACAGCAGAAGACGGATGAGGGTAATGGGATTTGGGGATGTCTTGTGTCAGTCACAGCGGTCGGTACGTCACATGCAGGTCTGGATCTGCTGCAATGCAGTTGAGAGATGATGTGTAACCCACCGAACCCTGAATCTATAACACAGAGGAAGAGAAAGACACTCATCACCACCGGGGTCGGAAATAAACGGGTGCTTGTGGCAAAAATACCCCACAAATTCAATATAAACGGGCAAAAGATGCAATGCACGATTAAACTAAATCTATTGCAGCGGTCGCGATTCAAATCAAATATGAGAAATGAGTGAAAAATGTACATTTCGAGAAACTGACTCTTTGCAAAGACCCGCCCCTTAGCATTGAAAATATCAGAGTTTATTAAAAACTCTTTCATAAAAAGTCCGTTACTGACTCCACTCAAACATTCATATTCAGTTTATTATCATGCTGATAAATTCAGTGGCTGCTTGTTTGACGTCGTTTCTCACAAAGAAAATGTCGGATGCATAAAAAAGCTGATTTTATATCAATAAACACAAAGCACCTGTACCTCTATAAGATAATCTAAAGCACAGGCAGTCGACTGCAGCATGTGATTGAATGTCCAGATTCATGGCCAAAGATATGATAGTTGTGAGGCTCCACAGAAAGAGTGGATACTGTAAAATAATACAGACTCCTGAGCAGAGACAGGACACACGCTGTGATATCTGCACTGACTGACTGCATTATTCAAGCTTTGGTCTTCAGTATCTGTCACAAACATCTTCTCATCCCATCCCTCTAGATCTTGAGGAAACTGCATCTGAACTTGAACTCTGTCTCATATCTCTGAACGCGTGTGAGTCTATCAGTATCTGTGTGAACTGAAGCTCCAGCACTACGGTGGATTTATCTGCTTCATAAATCTGAATGTAGATCTGTAAACTCAGCAGAAATGCATCATGAATCGACCTGTAAGCAAATTCCTCCACAAACACCTTTTACCATATAGAAAAACAATTAAACATGAAAACAATATGTTTTTGATTGTAATAATAATATTTTTTTTTATATATATTTTTTTCTTTTATAAATATTAAGTATATGTGTGTGTATATATATATATGTGTGTGTGTGTGTGTGTTTTGATTGATTGATAGTTATTTATTTACATAAATATCAAAATAAATCATTCAAAATCAAATTGAAACATTTCATGTTAATATGAAGTCAAAATAAAAATAGCGCAACATACAGCTAAAGAAAGATTTAAAAACCACTTGAATATTTTCAGTTTCTCTGGATTTATGATTTATAGTAATGTTTTAGTAAAATGTACTTTTGTTTTATTTTGTAAACTACTGATGATATTTCTTCCAAATTTTAAATACAAATGTTGTCATTTAGAGTTTGTATTTTTCTTTTTATATATTTTTTTTTTATATTCAACACAAAACCCATGCTTTAACATTAAGAAATCAGTATTTTTCACAATAAATGAAAATTGTATTGTCATTTTCCACAAAATACATACATTTATTTTAATTAATTAATTTTTATAATTTATATTTTTAAAGTTCTAAATGGCCAATTTGTTTATTAGAATATTTTAAGAAATGTTATCAGACCTTTATAGAATAAAACAAATATTAGCATTTAAATCATACCCATACCAAGTAAAATCCAGTAAATCCAGACCAATTGAGAATTTTATTCAAGTGGTCTCTTGAATAAAATATTTGATCCTATAAACCTTACAATGTCTAGTATGAAAAAGTTAAATAACTAAATTTTATAAAACATACAAAAGTGTAGCCTTACTGTTAAACTCAACTAGCAGTGGACTGATATAAACCTGTTTTCCCCGACTCCAGAAAAGTGCACAAAGCCAATCAGATCAGATGATTTCAGCTTGCCATTTTATAGTGCAGTATTCATCAGAGTGCAATATGTGACGGCCTCTGAACGAGCCATTCATTAACCATCGTGACATTTAGGACACCTATTAGCATGCAGTCTCATGCACACACAAACACGTACCTCAGTCATTGTGCTCTAGTTCCCCTATTAGGGCCCTAGAGAGTTACGCTATACAAACACTCTTTCTTTGACGTGCACATATGGCAGCTCTCATCTGTAACAGCATACTCTCTGAAGATCCTCATGACAAACTCAAAAGCAGCTCTCCTGACTCAGAGCTGGCAATATCCTCAGTGAACGGAACTTAAACTCTCCGTAGACAGCAGGCTCCTTTCAAGGCCACTGAGACCGTCAACAGCACAGTTGTCTGGCGAGTTCAGGAAGATCCTCTGTGGATTTGGGTTTGAGGACGACGTGGTGGTTTGTTCCTGAAAGCCTGTGAAATTCAGCAAGCCGGCAGAACAGCATTTGAGTGTAATTACTCCAGCGTTCAGCTCTTCATACACTCACAGCAAAACCCTGAGAAGAAAGAAAATCAGTGAAAGCATGAACAGAAATGAGCTGGACACGCTGCTGATATCAAGTTATCTCTTGCTCAGGCTTAGACACTGCTAAAAAGACACAGCTAAACACACACACACACACACACACACACACACACACACACACACACACACACACACACACACACACACACACACACACACACACACACACACACACACACACACACACACACACACACACACACACACACACACACACACACACACACACTGCATTTCTACTTTCCCCCAAAAAACTCACTCTGTATGATTTATAAGCGTTTTAAATTATGGGGACACTGAAAATGTCCTCAAACATCAACCTAATCTCCTATGTCCCTAGATACCCATGTCATTATACAAATTTGTGTCCTCATAAACCACATAAACATGCCCACACACACACACACACACACACACACGACACACAGTTGTAACGGTGGTGGCTGTAGATAAACGCACGACGCAGGAAAAATCCAACTCAGTTTTTAATTTAAACTTAAACTCAATAAAGAGGAGAATAACCAGGAGCTCTAACAACCACAAACACATCAACTCAAGACATTACAGGACAAAGGAACTCCCTAGAACACAGGCCTAAATAACAGGAAACCAACAAGGTAATTAACCAGACACAGGTGAACAGAATGAACTAATCGGCAAACACAAAAAAATTACCAAATGTGAAAACCAGGAACAACGGCAGGGATAAAACAAGGAAAAACAAGTCCAAAGCACTGACATAACTCCCCCTCCCAGAAGGTGCGTCCCGTGTGTACCGGGTTGGACCCCTTTTTGTCTTCAGAATTGCTTTAATTCTTCGTGCCGTAGATTCAAGGTGTTGGAAACATTCCTCAGAGATGTTGGTCCATATTGAGATGATAGCATCACACAGTTGCTGCAGATTTGTCGGCTGCACATCCATGATGAGAATCTCTCGTTCCACACCGTTGCCTTGAAATTGTTAAGTATATAATAAGTAAAAAAATAAAGTTATTATTTGTTTTTATTATTATTTACTTAATAATTCAAGGCAACGGGTTTGTGGGTAATGTGACAGCAGTGAAGTTATTTAACCCTGTCTCTTTATTTTGACAAATATGACGTTTGAGCATCTGTCTGACAGACGCATTGTGGTCGTGAGATAGTGTTCGAGTAATTCCCAGTGAAAAGCTAAATACTTTCAATGACCTCAAATCGCCATTTACGCCACAAGTACCTTTGATTTGTTGTCACTCTGGAATTAAAGGTGATTTTTCACATTTAAGCGGCAATTTTCCTCTAACAAGACGCTGCTTTTCAGTAATCCATCAAACTGGACAGATACAAGCGCTTCATTCCTGCGGCTGCCGTCATCCGTCTGTTACCCGACAGCAGGATCAATGTTTCTGCCACGGCTTGCGTTCTGCATGCAATCTAAAGATAGGGAGAACTATAGACTGCCTTGTGCTTCACACAGGGTTAAATTAGGGTTAGGGGTTTGTGCAAATCACTTCCACTAATGAAACCTTCCCCAGCGCTTGCACGGCTCATCTCGTGAGCGCTGGTTTCATCCTCCTCCAGAGACCCGCCGAGTGTTGTTATTGTGTGTGGGCCGAGACACAGAGTAGGTGGATTCAGCCTACAGCCTGTATTTACATTTGCATCAGACTCAATGTGGCAGATGAACAAGCCCCCAAGATGCAGCAGTGCTCACCAACTCCCTCAAACACACTGCGCTCATTCTTACAGCTGTATACATGATCAGAATCAGAGGCATGTTTACACATACCAGGAATTTGCTTTGGCTAGAGTGACAAGTGACAAGACAAGACACAGATAATAAAAAGAACAATACACACAGAAAAATAAGGGTTTAAAATGGTACCTTTTGGGTACAACAGCTTGTCCCTGGAGCAGTACCTTAAAATGACATATTAGTACCTTAGAGTAGTAATTCGTACCGTTACGGTACTAATATGTACATATTATGGGGGAAAAAAAGGTACAAATATGCCCTTTTAAGGGTACTGTTGTAGCTGTTGTACCCAAAAAGGTATCATTTTAAACCTTTATTGTTCTGTGTGTACACAGATAGACAATGTACAAAATAGCACAAACACAATAGACAAAATAGACAATGTTGTATGTACAGGTATGCAATGTGCAAATTTGAAAAGTGAATGTGTGTTAAATAATAAATGTATGATAGTGTTGTGTGTTCCACGTTTTATTGTCAAGTGTTCATGAGAAGGATTGCCTGGGTTTGCTCAATCTCATACAGCAGTATTGTGTGGGAATAACTGTCTAAGAGTGGGAAGATGGATTCAGTTCAGGAGACCAGTGTGAGACATTACAGCACTGAGTGCTGATTCAGTTTCTGATACATGTACAGCAAATCTCATCTTCTTGACTGTTTATTTCACTGATAAATATAACCACATTACTGCCCAGCTCTTTATAGAAAGTTGGATACAGCTTATCTGCATGCATACCCCAGTGAAAAATAAATACTGAAATGTATTTGAAATACTTTTATTTCATGCTAAGCATGCAAATACATTTATATACTTAATGAAAATACCATGTAATTGTACCTTTAGTATATTAAACTGGTATAACGTAAACTCTGCTAAACTAATGTTGTGCTTAATGCACTTTAATTGTGAGGAAGTAGTGCTGAAGTCCAACTAAAGATATACTGAAGTATATTTCAATGTGCTGAAGGGGAACTATTGCAAGTATACTTCAGATACACTTTAAATATTCAGAGATCATACAATCCTCATCAATAGTGGCATTAAAACACATTTTAGGCTTAATGTTATGAAATGTGCATTGTGAATAGATTTGATCTTTATTTATTATCTTCAGTAGCGAGAGATTTGAATGAATTGGGACATGATATCAAGATTGAAATGTATAGGAAGGAAGTCTTTGGGTCACGTAGAAGAGGTAATATAAATAAAGGTCTACTGAAATGAGAAGCATTTTGGATTCATAAACTTCATTGACCCCAAATGGTAAGAATGGGATCTTTCTGTTTTCCTGTAATGAACGATAATTGGTCGAATTCATCTTTAATATTTTGTATAATACATCTTGAGTATCTATAGTGTGAAAAACAATGATTGTTTATGACGATGTATTTCTGATGTTTGTATTCACAGAATTAAAGTAGAGTAGATACTGATGATTGTCTATTTAAACTATAGGGTTATATAATAGTGATAAATATGAGATCCTACATAATTCTTATTTTTGTCATGGATATGTTGTGGGATGTATGGGTGGATGTGGTGATCTGTGTATGGGAATTGTGTGGTGTTTAGATGGAAATTATTTCATGATTATAGTAATAGAACACTGGTTAATGAATGATGACGTCAACTTAATTAGTGATGTGAAAAGTGGGTGGAGGGATTGAATACACTGCACACTGAGGAAGACTTTGAGACGAAACCTTTTCCCATCAGCGATGAATGTAAATAAAACGTAAAAAGAAAACTGTTCTCATGAGTGCGGATCATAATCTTTACTATACAACTAGTATGAAATAAATGTATTTTAAACATTACATTTTTACTATGGTACTCGTGTAGGGCATACTGTAAAAAACTTAACCGCTTAGCTTGTACTTTTCAACTCGCAATTCGGATTTTATTTCCCTGTAATTCTGAGATTAAATTACAAATTATTTTTTCTTATAATTCTGAGATTAAATTACAAATATTTTTTTTTCTTGTAATTCTGAGTTTAAATTACAAATTATTTATTTCTTGTAATTCTGAGTTTAAATTACAAATATATTTTTTCTTATAATTCTAAATTTAAATTACAAATTATTTTTTTCTTGTAATTCTGTGTTTAAATTACAAATAATTTAGTTTTCTTGTAATTTTAATTCTAATTCTAAATTTTTATTACAAATATTTTTTTCTTTTTTATTGTAATTCTGAGTTTAAAAAGCACTAGAAAACTTGAAATACAATGAAATATTGGACTAGTCATATGCTTTTTGGAGCTCAGCAGCATCAGTCCTCATTCACATTCACTGCACAGAAAAGAGCAAAGCACACATTTCTCAGAAGAAAATAAGTCAAAGGGGTTATAACAGCATGCATGTGATTAAATGATTATATTTACATTTTTGTGTTAAAACATTTGAACTATTCATTCAAACCTCATGCAAATGCTTCCTTCATTTCTCTCTTCCACTCAATCAACACATACTCTCATGCAGACAAAACGCACGCACACACACGCGCACACACACATACGCACGCACGCGCACGCACGCACACGCAGCACGCACAGACACGTGGCACACAGACACAGACACGACACACACGCACGCACGCACGCACGCACGCACGCACACACACACAGACACAGACACAGACACAGACACAGACACACACACAGACACAGACACACACGCACACACACAAGCTGAAAGCAGAAACATTAGAAGACGTATTGAAGGTGTGAACTTTAATTTGTACATATTTAAATAAGTATAACTGTCACAAGCCAACTATAGACCTTGGGCACTAATGTCATTATCGCTTTTAAAGTTGCCCAAATAAAGTTCTTGGCAATGCATATTACTAATCAAAAATTAAGGTTTGATATATTTATGGTACAAAATATCTTCATGGAACACGATCTTTACTTAATATTTTTGGCTATTGCTACAAACATACTCCAGCGACTTAAGACTGCTTTTGTGGTCCAGGGTCACAAATATTTTCTGCCTTATTCTGTGATAAAATTGATAAAAAATAATAATAATAATAATAATAAGTGTTTGTAGTATATATATATATATATATATAATGATTGTACAATCATAACCATATGATGTTATTATTGTCCAGCAGTATATTTAATTTCTTAGCCAATGAAAAGTAAAAGATAATAATTGTTGTTATTTATGTACATACATAAATATTATAATACTTATTATTATTACTACATTTGACATTTCTGTCCCCCTCACTTCTGAAATGATTGCTATTCCTCTGCCCTGTAGCATAACTGAATATAAAACTTTAGCTATATGCCGTGTTATCTTTATTTGGGCATCAAATATTGTGTGGCTCCACGTGAATTTTATTCGGTAGGAAAGGGGCCAAAATGGCTCTTTTGACGTTGAAAGTTGCAGACCCCTGATATCGGCGAACTAGGCAGTCACCTAGGGCGGCAAAAAGGACAGATACTTTTCGTTTTTCTTTTGGGCATTCGTTATCACCCTTTAGTTATTCTACATCTAAATTAACTTTGCTTCATAGTAATGCCGCTCCACGCCGCCCAACTGAGCGTCATCAATAGGCTACTCTACATGCAAAATATCATAACGTACAATCACAAATGTCATCAAAATTACTAAAACTACCCAGACATGAATTCCTTTTGCTGCTGGTGCTGTCTGATGAGTTTTAAAGCCAGACACGCGCTTCTGAAAGGTAAGATTATAGCCTAATGTATGTGTGTGAGAGAGAAAGCGCGGGGAGATAACACAAGTGTCATGTTATCTATTACATAGGCATACGTACATCCAAAACCATGTTTTGTTGTGTTTTAGCCAAATAGAGTACTAAATATTTAGCCTTTATCATATACAGTGTTTAATTTGTGTAATAAAGCGGGGTGACCGATCCGGCATCAGAGGATGGAGAGGTAAGGGATCATTCACGCAATGGTTGACCCACTTACGTGATCACCAGCTTGCATCAGTTGCTTTTATAGTGTGCACATATACTCTAAAAATCACAGTTATTTCATTAAAATATTTTTTTGTTTTTGTGTAACCCAGATCATATAGGACAGTCGCATCAACCCAGAGTTTGCGTTTGCATTGAGTGCACATATCTTGCCTACTCTTCGGGTGAGAGAAGTTCTCAGTGCCACTGACTTATTTTTTTTTTGGTCAAATATAGGTTTGTTTCATTTAATCTATAAAACAGTAAACTATTAAATTTTATGCAAAGCAAACCAAGTCAGCTAAACGAGCCGCATCAGTCTTTTTGCGACTATGACAGGTTTTATTTTTACTTCTAAAATGCTTGTTAAACAAGTTTAAATATAAAAAGAAAGAAAGAAAGAAGAAGAAGAAGAAAGAAAGAAAGAAAGAAAGAAAAAGAAAGAAAGAAAGAAAGAAAGAAAGAAAGAAGAAAGAAAGAAAAAGAAAGAAAGAAGAAAAGAAAGAAAGAAAGAAAGAAAACCAAGTAAGAAAGAAAGAAGAAAGAAAAGAAAGAAGAAAAGCAAGCAAGAAAGAAAGAAAGAAAGAAAGAAAGAAAGAAAAGAAGAGAAAGAAAGAGAAAAGAAAGAAAGAAAGAAAGCAAGAAAGCAAGCAAGCAAAGCAAGAAAGAAGAAAGAAAGAAAGAAAGAAAGAAAGAAAGAAAGAAAGAAAGAAAGAAAGAAAGAAAGAAAGAAAAGAGAAAAGAAAGAAAGAAGAAAGAAAGAAAGAAAGAAAGAGAAGAGAAGAAAGAAAGAAGAAGAGAAAGAAAGAAAGAAAGAAAGAAAGAAAGAAAGAAAGAAAGAAAGAAAGAAAGAAAGAAAGAAAGAAAGAAAGAAAGAAAGAAAGAAAGAAAGAAAGCAAGCAAGCAAGAAAGAAAGAAAGAAAGAAAGAAAGAAAGAAAGAAAGAAAGAAAGAAAGAAACCAAGTAAGAAAGAAAGAAAGAAAGAAAGAAAGAAAGAAAGAAAGAAAGAAAGAAAGAATAAAAAAACTATGAAAAACTAAAACAAAACCAACAGCAACTAAATAAAAGAATCAAAACTAAATCATTTTCTAATCAATCTCAGCATGCTTTAATTTCGTGTCGCTAGTGGTTTCCGTCAATAATCTTAAATTAAATTGTGTTTGGTCTGCGCTCTGGAAGTGTTCTGTTAATTCTGCTAAACTTTAATTACTACAACTCAAATTAAAACGGAAACTAAACAATATAGGGTAGAAAACTGTTAACCAAATTATTAAAAAATACAAAATAAACTGAAATTTATAGCGAAAACTGAAAAAGGTTATTCAAATAAAAACAAATAAAAAAATGCAAAACTACAATAACCCTGACAAGAACGTATTTCACTGGAGGAAGAGCCATTGCATGTATATAATATATATACAAAAATATTTTTTTCGTACTTGTGTAATATTGTAACACTAGTTAAACACTATAAAGCTATAAGCTCCTGTGTATAATATCTCTCTCTGTGTGTCGTTGATATTGTGAGCAGGTCTGTAGTGATTCTGGTCCAGAAACAATTTAGCTCTTTCCCTTGACATTTTCCCCGCTGTCCATGCTAACAGCCGGAACAAAGTCTGTTTGTCCTCGCCTGCCTCCAGTGTTTTGTTTCAGACGCGGGTCGTTTTTTAATCTGCCCAAAGATTAGAAAGCACACGTTGAGAATAGAGAATAAGTATTTGCTCAGCTCATTTCGGCTGGCGTGGCGGTTCAATGCCCAGGGGGCTAGTTTGACAGGGCCGTCCAGAGCCGGGAATTCACCGCGCAGTCGCTTCACAGCGCTGTGGGAGATGTTCATGAGCAGCAGCTACAGGTTTCCCTATGAATGAACAAACATAGCTGATCCTCGGGGCTCTGCGGTGCTGAGCTGTAAGGAATAATGCACACAAAATAAGAAATGCATCATCATTTGCTCAGCCTCAAATCTGCTGAAATAATGTCCAAGCTGCTCTTTTCCAGGAAACAGAAAGAGATTTTAACTAGAGACTGTCAAGCTCCATAAAAGCACCAATCAGAAGTTATCATAAGTATACATTTTCACTCCCACTTCCTAGATATATATTTTTAAAATATTAATTATTTTATTCTGAAACAATTGGTCAAAAGTGATAGAAAATACATTTTATTTCAAATAATTATTTTTTAAGGAAAATATATTCATAAATAAAAGCTTGTGGCTTTAATAAGTGCAATGATAATAATAATAATAATAATAATATAGTAATATATATATATATATATATATGAAATGTCATATTTAATACTTAATTTAACACGTATAAGTAGATATAACTTGAAACTCGAATATATCGGGGTTTTTTATAAAATTTAATTCATTTTTTTATATATTTATTCATTTTATTTATTAATATCACAATCCTGAAAATAAATGCATCACAGTTTCCACACAAATATTGTGCAGCACAACTGTTTTCAACATTGATAACAATCAGAAATGTTTCAAGAGTTCATGAGACTTAATTCAAAAACATTCAAAGATTTTACTGATACAAAGTGACCAAGTACCCTTTGTTCAGTTTGATATGCTGTTTTAGTTGTTTTCAGGTGGACTGGTGGATCTGAAGACGGATTGGAACAGACTCTTTCAGCAGTTTTGTGCACTGTATGCATCAGACAATCAGTGAAAGGATTCTGGGTTTGAAGTCTTGAGGCTTTAAAACAGTCAAAAGTTAATTACTGCTGAGTTCGTCCAACTCCCAAACCCCTGTCTGAGTGTGTGTGTGTGTGTGTGTGTGTGTGTGTGTGTGTGTGTGTGTGTGTGTGTGTGTGTGTGTGTGTCTGTGTGTGTGTGTGTGTGTGTGTGTGTGTGTGTGTGTCTGAGTGTGTGTGTGTGTGTGTGTGTGTGTGTGTGTGTGTGTGTGTGTGTGTGTGTGTGTGTGTGTGTGTGTGTGTGTGTGTGTGTGTGTCTGAGTGTGTGTGTGTGTGTGTGTGTGTGTGTGTGTGTGTGTGTGTGTGTGTGTGTGTGTGTGTGTGTGTGTGTGTGTGTGTGTGTGTGTGTGTGTGTGTGTGTGTGTGTGTGTGTGTGTGTGTGTGTGTGTGTGTGTGTGTGTGTGTGTGTGTGTGTGTGTGTGTGTGTGTGTGTGTGTGTGTGTGTGTGTGTGTGTGTGTGTGTGTGTATGTCTGTGTGTGTGTGTGTGTGTGTGTGTGTGTGTGTGTGTGTGTGTGTGTGTGTGTGTGTGTGTGTGTGTGTGTGTGTGTTGTTTTCAAAGGAATGTGAACAGAGCTCCATATACAGTGTAGTGTAAATAACGCATGTGTGTGTGTTTGTGTGTGTGTGTGTGTGTGTGTGTGTGTGTGTGTGAGTGTGTGTGTGTGTGTGTGTGTGTGTGTGTGTGTGTGTGTGTGTGTGTGAGCAGAGCTCCATATACAGTGGCAGTATAAATAACAAATGCATTGTGTGTGTGTGTGTGTGTGTGTGTGTGTGTGTGTGTGTGTGTGTCTGTGAATAGTGTGTGTGTGTGTGTGGTGTGTGTGTGTGTTGAGTGAGTGAGTGTGAGTGAGTGTGAGTGAGTGTGAGTGTGTGTGTGTGTGTGTGTGTGTGTGTTTCAAAGGAAAGGAAAGAAAATACAGTGGCAGTTTAAATAACAGTGTGTGTGTGTGTGTGTGTGTGTGTGTGTGTGTGTGTGTGTGTGTGTGTGTGTGTGTGTGTGTGTGTGTGTGTGTGTCTGAGTGAGTGAGTGAGTGAGTGAGTAAGTGAGTGTGTGTGTGTGCGTGTGTGTTCAAAGGAAAGGAAAGAGCAGAGCTCCATATATAGTGGCAGTATAAATAACAAATGCATTGTGTGTGTTTGTGTGTTTGTTCTGACATGCATTAGCTCTCACTGTATTTGAAGAGATTAGTGTCAAAGCTGAGCTCGCACTCTCTGTCATGAGGCAGATTAGATTTAGCTGACAGAGTTCACATACTAAACCGTGTCAACTAGTTCTATACACGTCGACAGCAATCTATACATGTCCACAATCTGAGTAGCACACAGTGCCGTCACAGCAGAGGCTAAACAGATCTCTGGAGTATTCATGTGAAGGCTTGTGGTCAGTGGTGCAGATGGGATTTTTAACTGGGGCAAGACCAAGGGGGTGGGGGGTAAGTTAGGGGGTGTGCTCGAAGCGTGAATCCATAATCAGAAAGGCACGAAAAACAAATAACCATTGCTAACGGTTGCCTGTTACATTACAGTACATACAATTTCATTTACCACATAAACAGAGTAAGGAGAGAGGACCGAGGATGATGGTGAATGATTTGCAGATCCTGAGCACCACTGACAATCTAATCTTGTGAAATGTGTGGTAAGTACTGCCGCTCCATAGTATAACAGATCACGAATCTCGAAAGTGAAACTAAAAGCAATCGTGCACTCAAAAAAGGGGGGTCACAATTTTGAAATCTCTGCATATCCACATGTACGTACACAACCATGGCAACAATATTCGTGGAAACAAGTGAAGATGACAAAAGCCAACATGATAAGTTTTGTGAAACAAAGCAAAATCAATGTGACTCACCTGTCCAGAAGAAATAACGCAACCTCGGCGTCTGATTCGAGCCCTTCACGCTCCTTGAGTTCTCTGCACTGCTGGGAAGCTGCTGATTGGCTACAAGTGAGTTTTGGGACTCGTCAGACACTGTGGTCAGTGCACGTTTAAGGAGCGGCGGGCCGAGCTAATGTACATGGCGTAAACCCGGATTAATTCTCCGTTTACTGTCGCCTTTCGTAGAGATAGTGAGGGTGACGGATCGGGTCACTATCCATCTGCGCGCCTGCTCGTGGTATTTGCACTCAGTTTTAATAGCGACCAGATAGGGCCGTATTTTCCTGGAGGTCTGTGGAAATGTTATGCAGGTGTTGTCACTGCAGTTTATGTGACGGTAGCCTATGTTTATTGTAATTGCACGCAGTTAAGCTCAGGTGCACTGTGAGATTCAGTGTCTAAACTGGATGCATTCAATGCAGAGCTGAGAGAGAAGTCAGCTGTGACCAGAGACGATCCTCCCTATACGCAGAATACACAAGCTGCGTAACTTGCTCTCAAAGATGATTTCATTTTAGTTTCATTTTGTAATTTGTCATGATAGCATCACACAGTTGCTGCAGATTTGTCGTCTGCACATCCATGATGAGAATCTCTCGTTCCTCCACATCCCAAAGGTGCTCTATTGGATTGAGATCTGGTGACTGTGGAGGCCATTTGAGTAAAGTGAACTCATTGTCATGTTCAAGAAACCAGTCTGAGATGATTTGAGCTTTGTGACATGATGCATTATCCTGCTGGAAGTACATCAGAAGATGGTACACTGTAGTCATAAAGGGATGGACATGATCAACAATACTCAGGTAGTCTGTGGTGTTTAAACTATGCTCAATTGGTACTAAGTGCCCAAAGTGTGCCAAGAAAATACCCCCCACACCATTACACCACCAGCAGCAGCCTGAACCGTTGAGACGAGACAGGATGATCCATGCTTTCATGTTCTTTACACCAAATTCTGACCCTACATCTGAATGTTGCAGCAGAAATCAAGACTCATCATGTTTTTCCAATCTTCTATTGTCCAGTTTTGTTGAGTCTGTGTGAATTGTATCCTCCGTGTGCTGTTCTTATCTGACCGGAGCGGCACCCGGTGTGGTCTTCTGCTGCTGGAGTCCATCTGCTTCAGGGTTCGATGTGTTGTGTGTTCAGAGATGGTATTCTGCAGATCTTGGTTGTAACGAGTGGTTATTTGAGTTACTGTTGTCTTTCTATCATCTCTAACCAGTCTGTCCATTCTCCTCTGACCTCTGACATCAACAAGGCATTTTCATCCACACAACTGCCGCTCACTGGATATTTTCTCTTTTTCAGACCATTCTCTGTAAACCCTAGAGATGGTTGTGTGTGAAAATCCCAGTAGATCAGCAGTTTCTGAAATACTCAGACCAGTCCGTCTGGCACCAACAACCATTCCACGTTCAGTCTCTTAAATCCCCTTTCTTCCCCGTTCTGATGCTCGGTTTGAACTCCAGCAAGTCCTCTTCATCACATCTAGATGCCTAAATGCATTGAGTTGCTGCCATGTGATTGGCTGATTAGCAATTTGTGTAACCAAGCAATTGAACAGGTGTACCTAATAAAGTGGCCTATGAGTGTATATATACAGTATATATATATATATATATATATATATATATAATTGTGTGTGTGTTTATAGTGTTAACAGTTTATAGTATAGTGTTAAATTGTTACACATAAGTATGACATTTTTTTTTTTTATACACGCACGCACGCACACACACACACACACGCACACACACACACACACACACACAC
>CM050423.1:29840543-29843043 GCA_027564155.1 Gymnocypris eckloni scoliostomus
TAATAATAGCTTAATCAAGGTTTTTTTATTCTTTTATTTCAGCTAACTTGTATTTAATTTCAAGGAACAGATAGGATTTGTATGGTTCTAGTTTTAGTAAATATACATGGTTAAATCTGGTTCTAGTTTTAGTAAATATACATGGTTAAATCTGGTTCTAGTTTTAGTAAATATACATGGTTAAATCTGGTTCTAGTTTTAGTAAATATACATGGTTAAATCTGGTTCTAGTTTTAGTAAATATACATGGTTAAATCTGGTTCTAGTTTTAGTAAATATACATGGTTAAATCTGGTTCTAGTAAATATACATGGTTAAATCTGGTTCTAGTTTTAGTAAATATACATGGTTAAATCTGGTTCTAGTTTTAGTAAATATACATGGTTAAATCTGGTTCTAGTTTTAGTAAATATACATGGTTAAATCTGGTTCTAGTTTTAGTAAATATACATGGTTAAATCTGGTTCTAGTTTTAGTAAATATACATGGTTAAATCTGGTTCTAGTTTTAGTAAATATAGTTAAATCTGGTTCTAGTTTTTCTAGTAAATATACATAGGTTAAATCTGGTGGTTCTAGTTTTAGTAAATATACATGGTTAAATCTGGTTCTAGTTTTAGTAAATATACATAGTTAAATCTGGTTCTAGTTTTAGTAAATATACATAGTTAAATCTGGTTCTAGTTTTAGTAAATATACATGGTTAAATCTGGTTCTAGTTTTAGTAAATATACATGGTTAAATCTGGTTCTAGTTTTAGTAAATATACATGGTTAAATCTGGTTCTAGTTTTAGTAAATATACATGGTTAAATCTGGTTCTAGTTTTAGTAAATATACATAGTTAAATCTGGTTCTAGTTTTAGTAAATATACATACATAGTTAAATCTGGTTCTAGTTTTAGTAAATATACATGGTTAAATCTGGTTCTAGTTTTAGTAAATATACATGGTTAAATCTGGTTCTAGTTTTAGTAAATATACATGGTTAAATCTGGTTCTAGTTTTAGTAAATATACATGGTTAAATCTGGTTCTAGTTTTAGTAAATATACATGGTTAAATCTGGTTCTAGTTTTAGTAAATATACATGGTTAAATCTGGTTCTAGTTTTAGTAAATATACATAGTTAAATCTGGTTCTAGTTTTAGTAAATATACATGGTTAAATCTGGTTCTAGTTTTAGTAAATATACATAGTTAAATCTGGTTCTAGTTTTAGTAAATATACATGGTTAAATCTGGTTCTAGTTTTAGTAAATATACATAGTTAAATCTGGTTCTAGTTTTAGTAAATATACATGGTTAAATCTGGTTCTAGTTTTAGTAAATATACATAGTTAAATCTGGTTCTAGTTTTAGTAAATATACATGGTTAAATCTGGTTCTAGTTTTAGTAAATATACATGGTTAAATCTGGTTCTAGTTTTAGTAAATATACATGGTTAAATCTGGTTCTAGTTTTAGTAAATATACATGGTTAAATCTGGTTCTAGTTTTAGTAAATATACATAGTTAAATCTGGTTCTAGTTTTAGTAAATATACATGGTTAAATCTGGTTCTAGTTTTAGTAAATATACATGGTTAAATCTGGTTCTAGTTTTAGTAAATATACATGGTTAAATCTGGTTCTAGTTTTAGTAAATATACATGGTTAAATCTGGTTCTAGTTTTAGTAAATATACATGGTTAAATCTGGTTCTAGTTTTAGTAAATATACATGGTTAAATCTGGTTCTAGTTTTAGTAAATATACATGGTTAAATCTGGTTCTAGTTTTAGTAAATATACATGGTTAAATCTGGTTCTAGTTTTAGTAAATATACATGGTTAAATCTGGTTCTAGTTTTAGTAAATATACATGGTTAAATCTCTAAACCTGACCCAGGAACCGTGTGAAACAGACGATATAATGATGAGCTATTTCAGAGTGAAAGCCTCTATTGATGACAGTCGAGCAGGAGACAAATGTGAATCACCGAGGAGAGCGGTGTACGTGGGTTTATCAGTGGCAGATGGCATCACTGGCAGACGGTGGCACACAGATGGTCCAGGTATCAGGTCAGGTGCCAGGGGCCCGCTGGGGAACAGGTCCATAAGATGGATCGGGCTGTCTGGGGCCAGACAAAAGCATGAAACAGGGTCAATACAAACGCTCTCTCTCTCATTCTCTGCTTCATTCTTACACGTCTTTCTTTCTCTTGAGACGCGGAGAAGGATTATTTTGGAGGAGGCAACACCTCTCCGTGAATGTATCTCGGGCGAGCACCAAGTCTATATATTTAACAGTCATAGCCCTTACAAGTCCATGACAAATGAATCAAACAGAAAAGATGGCAGAGGACTTCATATTTCTTTATGTAAGACGCAGAACAATCTTAAAGCATGATCGTGTTTAATTACCCGCGATGTTTCTGAAAGCTTGGTCTAGATCAACTAAACTAAAACAACATTTATAAAAATAGCTATATTAAAAGTTTGGCCATCACTGATAAGAACAGAAT
>CM050423.1:29848043-29850543 GCA_027564155.1 Gymnocypris eckloni scoliostomus
ACACAACAGTATTAAGAACAAAAACTTTTAGTCTAACTGTAGGATTTTTATGGCTCCTGAACTTAATTTTAGAGTATTCTTAAAAAACAAAAGTTCACCAAATCATAATTTACAGTCTAAATAACTAGCTGTTGTAAAAATAAACATAAATTGATTAAAATGTATATTTGTTCATTTATTTAAAATAGAGCAAAAAATGTCATTACAGTTAAATCAATTAAACAATTAAGATCTGCTTACCGCCGAGGAATCACAGATGAGCATTTGAAGTGTTCGGAGGAGGAAGAGGAAGACGTCTCTCTCATCTTCATCTTCCTCAGACGGCGTCTAGGCTTACAGGAAGGAAACGAGACTCATGATCAATGTTAAATATGTCTTTCAGAATCCAACAAATCCATTGTTTTCACTCCGTGACCCCAGGACAGTCATGATGATGATGATGATGATGAGAGCGAAGCATGAGTTCAGAGGCTTTGACCCCTTTCAGAACCCACTAATAATGAAAATATTACTGTCCATTATCATTGTGATTACCACATTATCTCATATGCTAGCCAATATTATCACTTATATAACTACATTTGATAAAAATGAAAACTACGTTTTCTAAATCAATTCAAAAGTGTTTTTCTGAAATATTTTTCTAAAAATTTTGCTTGAAACTAGAAAAAATATATATCTATCAAAGGGGTCAGAAAAATAAAATTAACTTAATTAAAGGAAAACAAAAGAATTTCTGACCCCAGATTGGATACATTTTTCAGAAAGCTGCTGTATATTTTCAGTCATGAATTATCTTGATTTATGGATGTTTGTACTGGAAAACAAGACTGAGATATGAAGTAAGAAAGACGTGTTTGGCTGAATGCATTAATAAAATCCTCTTTCTGAAGTCCAGCACTCTGAAGAAAAACCTCCAGACGAACACAAAGCCCTTTAAAAGCTTTTATAATCAGACTTGTGACCTCATGTCTCAATATGTGCCATATTCAGAGCCGCATCTCCTCCAGAGTGAGAAAGACTCTCACATCTGAACCAGAGATCAGATCAAACACAATCACTATAACATAACTCGCCTCGGCCTGACGTCAGACACAAACGCTCTTCTGGAGACACTCTCGTCACTGATTCGGTCTAATAACGCCGTAGCTTGAGCAAACATGTGCAAAGAATGCCTAATATTACCTTATTTGATGATGCTGGATTCAAAAATGTCAATAAAAGCTTTCCATTATATACAGTTCTCCACAAAATAGTTTATTTTAATATTCTATACTGTATGTATCAGATGTAACGCACTTATAACAAAAGCAGTAAAATGACAAATGTTTTGGTTTTAATCACAAAAATAAGTATTCAAACAAATATACTTATACTACAAATACACTTACAATAATATAACTTTATATCGGGCTTTAATGACTAAAAGAAGTAACTCATGATCTGCAAAGGAGTTGAAAATTATACAAAATAAAAATATTCCATTTAACGTCAAATAACTAAATAAATATGGATTTAATTATGCAAAAAAGTATTTTTTATTTTATTTTAATTAACTTTTTTTTTTTTTTTTTATACCTTTGAAAATATGTTCAAAAATATTACATTTACCATCAAAGAACTAAATAAATACATTATAAATATATTTTTTTTTAAATGCATAATTTAGTTTACAATCTGCCAGGTGGTGAAATATCTTCAAATACTATTTAATATCAAAGAGCTTATATGTGATGTAGCAGAAAACACCTGGCTCATGTTTGCTTATGTCATAATTCTGACCTTGAAATCAGACAATTATGCATAAAATAATGTTCAGATTAACTCATGCATGTAAAAATGAGCTGAGAACTGATCAAAAAGCTGTAATCTGGCTCAGATTCAGACAGGAATCATGTGTTTGTGGTGTTTTGCTGCTGATAAAAGATAATGATCAAAAGCAGAAATGCTATGAAATGCACATATTTAGTGATTTCATTCAGCATGTAGATGATATTGCATGTAAGTTTGGCGTGTTAAATCTGTCTCTTGATTGGTTCTGGGTGTTTTTCACACTTCTAGTCTGCAGTAAAAGCCGTATAGACAAACATATCCGTCAGCCGGCGTCATTGATCGCTCTCAGACGGATTCATTGATGGACACAGACACAAACCAATGCTGATGAAAGGAGGTGGTCTGGAAAGGAACACAATGCTTTTTTGTTTGAGCGTGTCTGTAGGTGATCTTTGTGTCAGCATGTTTGAAGATCTTCACCTGAGATGTGTGGCTTTCCATCATCTTCATCACTTTAGTTTCTCTCCTCTCCTGCAAAATGAAGGGAGAATGTCAAAGTGTTGCTTGTATGCTACATAAAAAACACTTTTATTTCTTGAGACTGTCATAAAGATGCAAAGTAAAGGTATAGAAACAGCGCATCTAGCTTGTGTGAAATATGCATTGTTTCTCATATTGGGGTTGTAGACCGCTGTCATCGCCGCCTCCTAATCGAATGCATTGTGCC
>CM050423.1:29858043-29890543 GCA_027564155.1 Gymnocypris eckloni scoliostomus
TGTGTGTGTGTGTGTGTGTGTCTGTGCAAATTGAGATGCAAAGAGAATAATTACAATCTTTAGATCCGAGGAAGAAACTAATTCGATTAATTAAATGACCATGTCACACAATCCCTATTGAACTAAACTATAAATTAGAGAGCTGTTTGCACCAGTAAACTTACATTAATCAATGTTCATCCATTAGTTCAGTTCACTCACATTTCAAAACTTGTTTAAAACATAATCAGGTGCATTGAAACCATCATTGTGGTTTTAATTTCGGTAAGCCTTTATTCATGTTTAAACGCGGATGTAAATCTCAGTCAGTGATCGATTTGAAAATCGGTTTCATTTTCCAAAAGGGACCGTAAAAGTGATCAGAATAATGTCCAATTCCCTTTGCAATAATGCAATTAAACACTTTTATTCAGCAAAGATGCATTAATTTGATCAAAAGTGACAATAAAGACATTTATAATGTTCCAAAAATTCTATTTCAAATAAATGCTGTTCATTTGAACTTAATATTTGTAAAATAATTCTGAAAAATAAAATGTCTCAAAGTTTCCATAAAAATATCCTTATAGCACAACTATTTTCAACATTGATAATAATCAAAAATGTTTATTGAGCAACAAATCATCATATTACAATGATTTCTGAAGATCATGTGACACTGAAGACTGGAGTAATGATGCTGAAAATACAGATTTGATCACAGAAATAAATTACAGTTTAACACATATTCACATAGAAAACAGTTATTTGAAATTGTAATAATATTTCACATTTTGTACTGTATTTATGGTCAAATAAATGCAGCCTTGGTGAGTATAAAGGACTTTATAATAGTCTTTTGAAAGGTATTGTGTTATATTGGTTGAACACAGACACACTCAGTGAGGAATATAAAAGGCAAGAGTTAATAATAAGAGTATAATATTAAATTAAACTAAATTTCTTTCACAACGCTACTCATGGGAAAGGCTTTTTCTGTTTCTCTCTCAAAGTGGAAGAGAAACAGAAACATTGCTGCTGTTTAACGACACTGAAGCCATCAGAATTAATCTCAGATAAGAGGTTTAATCTCTGATTTATTAAGACATTTTAAATCAAATGATGCAACAGCGCTAAAACTCAATGAAAAACCTAGATAACAAATCTTGTATTAGATCGAACCTGCTTAACTCTCATTCTGACGGCACCCATTCACTGCAGAGGATGCATTGGTGAGCAGGTGATGCAATGCATTTCTCCAAACCTGATGAAGAAACAAACTCACCCTCGTCCATTATCTTGTATTAGATCGAACCTGCTTAACTCTCATTCTGACGGCACCCATTCACTGCAGAGGATGCATTGGTGAGCAGGTGATGCAATGCATTTCTCCAAACCTGATGAAGAAACAAACTCATCCTCATCCATAATCTTGGATTAGATCGAACCTGCTTAACTCTCATTCTGACGGCACCCATTCACTGCAGAGGATGCATTGGTGAGCAGGTGATGCAATGCATTTCTCCAAACCTGATGAAAACAAACTCATCCTCGTCCATTATCTTGTATTAGATCGAACCTGCTTAACTCTCATTCTGACGGCACCCATTCACTGCAGAGGATGCATTGGTGAGCAGGTGATGCAATGATTTCTCCAAACCTGATGAAGAAACAAACTCATCCTCGTCCATAATCTTGGCTGGCCTGAGGGGAGCACATTTTATTTTTCGACCACTCCTTTAAAGCAAGAAGGAATGAAAAAGAAAATAGTTCATCTCACCTGTTATTGGCACCGTGTCGTGCTCTCTTATCTTCATCTAAACATGATGGTCAGTGTAATTCCACCATCACTCAACAATAATCAGACCTCCAGTCCAGTCCGGCTCCTTCAGCTCATCTGGTTTGTCTGAGTCTCTTTACAAGAAGTGTTTCTCACCTCATCCAAGACTAGAACTTTCTCTAGACTAGAACAGAAAACCACGGTTATTTCTTTAATTCAACAATGCACCAAATTTATATCCACATTATTCTGCCTTCTGACACTTTGCAACCTTACATTTATAATTCTGCATTTAGCTGACGCTTTTATCCTTGTATTCAGACTATATGTGTGTTCCCTGGGCTTATTTACCACCAAAAAGCCTGTGCTTTTGTGATAGCATTTGTTCTTTGCTTTACCGGAAAGTACTTTCTAACGTAAATGTCTTAAAGAAGGAAAGAACGATGGCCAAAAGGCACGAGATGATTAGTATTCCGCGGCGAGGCTTCATCCAGCAGAATGTCAGCAGCACCTGGTCACGCCTCGGAGCGCAGGGCCACAGCATGATGGGATTGATACGGACCTCCCTGGAGTGTGTCTAACAAGACTCTCGATCTGCCAGCGATACGTCACCTGTGCTCAAAACTGGCATCATTGTACAAAAATATAGTTTGCTTAGTTTTGAAAATTGTATCAATTTGTCTCTTATTAAAATGGTTTGTAAATGTGTAAATAATCTTGCTCCAGAAATGATATGCCCATTAATATCAAAACAGAGTAGTAAGGGGATCACTACAAGAGGAGCAACTAATCAGAATAGTACAGTCACTACAAGAGGTGCAACTAATCAGAATAGTACAGTACCGAAGAGAAAAACTAAATTTGCACAATCCACATCTTCAGTTCAAGGTACCCTGCTTTGGAACAGCCTGAAAATGCAAACAGAGCTGAACATTTGTCAAAGAAATTTGAAAAAGTGGTTCAAACTAAAGCAGGTTTGTGAACACTGATGGTCTTACACAGTCTCAGCTTATTATTTTTATTTCCATTTTTTTTTTTATTATTGTCTTGCTGTTGTTCAAAAAGCCTAACCAGGGACTGGGGCTGCAAATTAGCCTACGGCTATAAGCCTATATGTGGAGCGCCGGCTGCTTGATATTGTAGCAATGTTATACTGCATTGACCCTGTTAAATAAACATTTATAATTCCGTTGTATAAAGTCTGCAACACATATGTAACAATATTTTGGTTACATAAGTAGCTGAGTAACAGGCCTGTATCATATGTGTAACAGTAGCTGCCTATTACATCTACATCTACATTTATGCATTTAGCAGACGCTTTTATCCAAAGCGACTTACAGTGCATTCAGGCTATACATGGTAAGTACATTTAGTAAAAGTACAACGGTTACTACTAAGTTATAGTTGACGTATCAATGTGTCATATGGCGTAACGAAAAAAGAAAATATAAATCTTTATTTGTATGCCGTTTTTTTCTATATTTTTGCTGTCACACCATAGGAAGCAGCCCAATGTTTATTTGTCAACTACCCATTTACATTTATATATGAATATAGATTAGTAACTATAATACTATAACAAACCTGGTACTATCTAGATGAAAGACTAGCATGCATGTCATCTATTACATTTAAATTAAAACATTTACATATATTTTCTAGGGAATCACTGCAGTAGATAAAAAGGCAAACTGCTATTATCATCTGCATCAACAATCAAATTAATAAACAATTTGCTTCTCTCCTGGGTTCATTAAAAGCCTTCAAAATGTTATCCAAATATCCATAATTAATATCACAGTATGTACCCATCACTCACTGTGGATCTGTGAACATTAAGGCTTTTATGAGAAACTGGGGAGTTGATGTTTTATTATATATAACTGAAGAATCATCTCTCTCTGCAATCACACGTGTGACACACAAACACACCGATCGCTCATCATCAAACCAGAGCCATTACACTGCAGACAGAGAGGAAGAGAGATGGAGGAGGAGGAGGAGAGATGGAGGAAGAGGAAGAGAGATGGAGGAGGAGGAGGAAGATGGAGGAAGAGGAGGAGAGATGGAGGAGGAAGATGGAGGAGGAGGAGGAGAGATGGAGGAGGAGAGATGGAGGAAGAGGAAGAGAGATGGAGGAGGAGGAGGAGGAGGAGAGATGGAAGAGGAAGAGAGATGGAGGAGGAGGAGGAGAGATGGAGGAGGAGGAGGAAGATGATGATGGAGGAGGAGGAAGATGATGATGGAGGAGGAGGAAGATGGAGGAGGAGGAGGAGAGATGGAGGAGGAGAGATGGAGGAGGAGGAGGAGAGATGGAGGAGGAGGAGGAGGAGGAAGATGGAGGAGGAGAGATGGAGGAGGAGGAAGATGATGATGGAGGAGGAGGAGGAGGAAGATGGAGGAGAGATGGAGGAGGAGAGATGGAGGAGGAGGAGGAGAGATGGAGGAGGAGGAGGAGGAAGATGGAGGAGGAGAGATGGAGGAAGAGGACATCAAATGTACAATTGTTTACCATTTTGCCTTACAGCAGGCTATTTACCAAACTTCACAATGCAATAGAATTTGAATACAGTTTATAATGCAAAACCCAGGGATGTGAAGCTTTGGTTAAGGATCTGTAAAACACATCAACTGTGCCAGAACCGTTCTATCTGTTCGTCAAAACGATCAGGTTGGGAGAATACATTTTCCAGCCAAAGGCAGATGGCTGAAAACCCGAAGCCCCAGAACTCGTCTAAATGAAAATCGACTGACATCCTGAGCTCGAGCTAGTCCTGACGATAAAAGCTTCAGACGGCACACACAGAACGAACGCGCTGAAACCGAGGCTTTAATGGGGTCTTCAGACCAGAGCGTCGTTCCACTTGGGATTTTATGTTGTGCTTTTATTGGAACTGTGAATATGATTTTCTGATGATCCAACATAGCATCACAACGGTGATTGCTTTGGATTCTGGGACCTTCTATGGGATTTGTTGGACGCCCGAGGATGGAGTTTATCATCCACCTTAAATGGCTGAAGATTTCATTGTCTGGAAACACAGTGTGTGCGAATCCAAACTGTCCCAAAGGAGCCTTGGTTTGTGCACATACACACACACACACACACACACACACAAACATTAACCAGTGATCTAAACAAGTACTTCAGATGTATATTGTTTACATATAAAGCCAAGCTACCTGTCAAAAGTTTGGGAAAAACTACATCAGAGTCTCGGCGATGGATGCTCTGCAGTGAATGGGTGCCGTCATAATGAGAGTCTGATAAAAACATCACAATAATCCACAGCACTCCAGTCCACCAGTTAACATCTGGAGAAGACAAAAGCTTCAAATCCAAAGACGTTTTAACTCAAATATGAGTCCATAATGGCTCTGTCTCAAATGGAACACTTCATGTGCACTTGCGGTCTTACAGACTTACAATGGCCACCACGTGCGCTTGTCCGTTAAGTCCACGAGACCATAGGGTGTCCCATTCCTCATTTTAGCGTTCAGAAGGGTGCTTGCGAGCGCCCCCCCCTTTGCGGCCATTATGCGTCCTCGAACCGTACTTCTGCCGAGCCCGCACTGGGGCGAGCTCCGCAGCAGACTTCTACCCGACAGTCAAAGCAGCATTACGTCACGAAAGTGTGGACTCAGAGGAAGACCGCGAGGGTTTAGTGTGCCATTTGGGACAGGGCCATTATATAATAATGCTTCCTCCAGTGAAAAAGTCATCTCCTGTTGTCTAATTCCATGCAGCCACACATTTGTTTAGAGCTGTTTGATGCTTGATCTATGCAGATTTCTCTCCTCATTCAGACCAGAACACTTTTTACTGAGGAATCGTTATTACAAACTTATATTTTAGTTAAAACATCTTAATGCTGGATTTGTTTCAGCTTTTGTCTTCTCAAGACATTAACTGATGGACTGGAGTGGTGTGGATTATTGTGATGTTTTTATCAGACTCTTATTCTGACGGCACCCATTCACTGCAGAGCATCCATTGCTGAGACACTGATGCAATGCTACATTTCTCCAAATCTGATGAAGAAACAAACTCATCCTGATCTTGGGTGAACTGAGGGTGAGCACATTTTCAACAAATGTTAATTTTTAGGTGAACATTCTTCTAAACCAGATGTTATTCAGGTAGCTAAACATAAGAAAGGGAGATTGCTGTAAAATGTTAACACGTTGCCAAGATAAATATATGCATCCAATACAGGTACGTACAGATTAAAACAAGTCTGACACATTTTAAAATGCTTTGCTTGCATAGCTAGAAGCATCTGCATCCATATATTAGTGTTTGAGGCCTAAAGCAGATGTTGAATCCTGTGAATCCACACACACACACACACACACAGAGAGGATACGGTCATATAGTCAGAGCTCTTGAGACTCGGTTCACTCTATAATGAGGCGTCAGGCTCCAGCAGCACTAATACGAAGCCCCCAGGTAATAACTGAACACTGTTCCACATCTCCTCTCTTCTGTTGCACCTCGAGAGCCAAGCAGAGAAGAAACGCTGTTCTATATAATGAACATGTGTGTGTGTGTGTGTGTGTGTGTGTGTGTGTGAGAGCGTGTGTGTGTGTGTGTGTGTGTGTGTGTGTGTGTGTGTGTGTGTGTGTGAGAGCGTGTGTGTGTGTGTGTGTGTGTGTGTGTGTGTGTGGTGTGTGTGTGTGTGTGTGTGTGTGTGAGGTGTGTGTGTGTGTGTGTGTGTGTGTGTGTGAGAGCGTGTGTGTGTGTGTGAGAGCGTGTGTGTGTGTGTGTGTGTGTGTGTGTGTGAGAGCGTGTGTGTGTGTGTGTGTGTGTGTGTGAGAGAGAGCGCATGTGTGTGTGTGTGTGTGTGTGTGTGTGTGTGAGAGCATGTGTGTGAGCGTGTGTGTGTGTGTGTGAGAGAGAGCAGCAACTGGGCACTTATGTGTTTTACCGCAGTATTTGGTGGTTTGTGTTGCGGTGAGTTTCCTGCTGAGGCACCACACCAGCCCGTGTAATTAATCAAACACACACACACACACACACACACACACACACACACACACACACACACACACACACTGTGAGGACAGTAGAGAAGGATCATCTGCCCTGCAGTGTGTGCATGTACTCTTATATGATATATGAGTGTGTGCAGCTCTGATCCAGGAGCTGTGCTGTCGACATGCAGGTCTCTACTAAGGCAGCATACTAACTAGGGATGGGAATTGTCAGGATTTACTGATTCAGGATCTGATTGCACTTAATGATTTAGCTTCCTTAACAATTCCGTTAATTAATCTTTCAGTACTTGAAGAATAATTGGTCCTATACCTGTGAAGTTATCAATAAACTAAACAAAACACACACACATCAATAAACTAAACAACACACACACACACGTAAATGTGATTCACAGGCACTCTCTAGGAATAAGGCATATAGGCAGATTATTTTATTTTATTTTTGTTTGTATTGGATAATTTTCCTGATGGAATATCCAACTTTGCTACATTTCTAACAAAGGCTGTTTTTATTTTGTTTTACTTTAAGGAAGATGTCCAGGCCTGTTCAGGTTTGATAACATATTCACAAACAGTTATTGAATGATGTGATCAATCATTCGTTTTCTGGTTTAGTTGTAATCTGGTCTGCATCATTGTTACCTGAAAGGACACTTTATAAAGGGAATGACCATATCCAATTTCTGCTTGCATGTGTTCTGTTGATTTTCATGATTTCAAATGATTTAATTTAATGGAAAAATACACATTTAATGCATGTGTGCATCCATCCATACAGGTTTAAAAACGATATCATAGGCCTTTTCATAAAGAAAGTCTTAAACACTATTGTCTTGTTTCCAAGTGAAACTCTGGGGATATTTACGGTGGACGAGAGAGCTCAAGAAAACACATGCAGATAGAAAAAGCACCAGCGAATCAAGAAAACATCAGTTTGACAGCAGGTGCAACAAATGCTCACAACACAACCAAACACAGAATTGTATTTGCGGCACGTCTCTTTGTTTGGTTGAGCATTTGTAGCACGTGTGTTGTCAAACTGATGAAGCTGTTTTCTTAATTTGCGGGTGTTTTTTTCTATTTGCAGTGCGTTGAGTTCTCTCGGCCACGGTGCATAAAAAGTCCAAAAATGTGCATCATAAAACATAAGCGCTCAACTGAGGCAAATGTTTTGTCTGTTTAGAAGGCATGCACACCATGATGGAAACACATTTGCTGAATAAATCCCTCGATGCACAACAATAAAAACATATGTAAATTTGCCTCTACAGAGGATGTGATTGGATAACCGGACTAATCAGTGGACCAATCGCATTGCACAGCATCTCAAAGGTTGATTTTTTTGGCAATTCTGACCTAGCAAATTCACGTTTATACATCGCAATTCTGGTATAATACTGTATAATACTTTTCTCACAGTTGCAAGTTTATATCTTCCAATTCTGACTTTATAACTTTGCAACTGCAAGAAAAACAAGTCCGGTATTTTATTTACTTTACAGAGGAGTTATTTAGTAATGCAATTATTGACCCATAAAATGCCATGGTTAGCATTTAACACCACACCTTTTTTATTAAGAAATAAATCCATCTCAAGCGTCTCATGATTTATTGCGAGTGTAATTATTTTAGAATTTGCCTAAACAAATCGGATTGTATTATTAAAAAATATACTATAAAGTCTTATCAGCCTTAGTCTTCCCTGAGTAAATTTACACTACTTATCTTTCATTAAGTTTAGCTGTCAAGATGCATGGCATGTTTAACTACAGCTCTGCTTATCTATCTTTACTGTTAAAGCTACACAAACAGACAAAAATCCATGAATCCCTGATCAAACATGAACAAAGCAACACAGTTAAGCAGGTCGGACTGGGTGAACTGTGTCAAAGATTCTCCAAAAGAGTCAATAACATACATTTCATTTGACCTGGCACAGATAGTAAGAAATACCAGGAAAGTTCATGCTTCATATCAGGAAAACTCTTGAACTTAATCTTATTTTCTGTGATCCTGTACTTCCTCTCAAGGATGCCAACTAAAACATTTCTGATAATAAGTAAAGGTTTATTTTTGCCTTGAAATCAGTCCCACCTGTTCAAACATGACTAGAACCCACTTGTTAATTAACAGACTGATCTTATGTTACGTATCGTGTGACCACAAAGCAGATAAGTCTTTGTAACTTCACTCGACCACAACATGAGGAGAGCGGCTTCATTTCTACTGCTGACGGCTCTCTTGGTCAACGGACAAGGTGGGAAACTGTAAGAGAAACTGCTTAGTTGAATTAAACGGTATGGTAGCTTGATGTTAAGTGTTCAGTCTGAATCAAATTTGACAGAATTACGCTGGGAGAACACTTTCGATGAGCCTCTAGATTTTAAGTGCCCTTCGGGACAGTCAATATCCTACATAAAGAGGTGAGTAGAAAGCAGACTGCACTTCGGTAAAGATACTGTCAAAATATTACTACATTACAACTCAAAATATAAAGGGCCAAAAATGGACACGATATAATTCATTTAGCGGGCAAAACATTATACTGTAAGCTGGAAATGAGTAAGATTTCACATCAATATACTTGAGTTTAAGAATGAATTCTAAAAATACACAATGCTTTTGTTTTATTAATGAAATACAATATAAAAGTATCTATATGTAATCAGAACATCATGTTTCCCTGCATAAGCCAACATCAAAATCGTCACGAGGACCGAATATGGGAGTTCGGCTGTAAAGACACCTTCAATTCCAGTTCAGACTGTTTCTTGTCACCTAACGTCAATGATTTTGACCAAAAGTTCACCTATGAGTGTCCACCACACCACATCATGACAGGAATGAGCAGCTACCACAACAACAAGCGCGAGGACAGACGGTGAGCTCTGGTTTTGGACTGTTTTCACACCGGGCCGATGTCATTATTGTGTTGTTTTACACAGGTGGCAGTTTTACTGCTGTAGAAGTATTGACCTCTGTACCTCTGACTGCGAGTGGACTACTTATGTGAACTACTTTGATGAGTATTTCCACTGGACCGTACCAAACCAGAACTACCTGGTGGGTGCTGAAAGCTACCATGACAATAAACACGAGTAAGTACAGCTCCACAAAATTATCCTTCATGTAAAGCCTATAATGATTGGCTGCTTTCCGTATTACAAGATGCAAAACGCAATTTATTAGCAGCAGATATTTACATTTACGCATTTAGCAGATGCTTTTATCCAAAGCGACTTACAGTGCATCCAGGTTATACATTTGTATGTGTGTTCCCTGGGAATCGAACCCACAACCTTTGCTCTTACCACTGAACTATATTTATAACTATTCACACACTCCACTTTCTGGCCATTAGGTTAAGTTGTTTCAGTTAAGAAATCTTAAACCCAACAAACTAAATTAAGATTCAAGACCAAATTGGGTTGGTTTATTTGGTATTGGCATTTAAAATATTAAGGAGACCCAGTATGCCTCTTTTCAAAACTTCTTAAAACATTTAATAATGAGAGATGTTAACGCAATTGGCCTTGACTCGTTTAATGTTGCAGCATGTGTGACCTGTCTTCCTGACTTGAATTATTTGGTTAATTTGAATATTGATAAAGGTGTTCAGGAGACTTAAATATGATGCTGGAATCATAATAGCACATGAAACTAATAATATGTCTTTTTACATGCTTTTCAGAGACCGGCGCTGGAAGTACAAGTATTGTACCAAAGTGCAATGCTGAGACTCTCACAAATTCCCTCAAATTCAAAGATGGAAACATACGCTCATTATTGACCTAAGAATTTAAGAAGAAAAATACTGATAGGTCTAAGACTGTAAATGTATAAGAGTGTCTTGAAGTACTGTAAAATGACTTGAGAAGTTTAATTGAAGCAAGTACATCTGTCATCTGAACCAAGGATGGCCCAAAATAATCATGACTGACAATATTAGAGGAGTAAATGGATGAACATATCACTTTAAAACATATATTTGCTCTGTAAAACCTTATCTTTGGAGTCAACATGTTTCTGTAGAACAATATTTCCAAACCCTGTTCCTGGAGGAAATATAATAATACATATTTACTGTATTTTGCCAATCAAACACCCCTGATTCTGCTCATGAGCACGCAATGAAGAAACAAACTGTCATGATCTGGGTTTGCTTCTCTCTCACACTCTGTTGTACACACTCTCTCTCACACACACACACACACACACACACACACACACACACACATGCATACTGACACATAGACCTCTCTCTCCCTCACCTGTTTGTCATCACAATCAGCGTTCGCGCTGCTTTGCAGTGACACCTGTTCTCACTTTCATCTAATCATTCCCTCTATTTACAGCGGCTGTGCTTGCGGCTCTCTGCCGGATTATTGTATGTCATGCATTGTATGTGTTCTCTCACTTATCATAGAATTAAGAATTCTTACCTTGTCTTGTCCCGCCTGGAGATGCTGAAAGCTTCTGGTTTTTTCTCGATGTCCTGCTGCCGCCTCCAGTGAGTCCGGTTCCACGAGGTCTCCCTAGACTGAAGTCCCTTGGATCTTTTCGTCTACAAGTTTTGTTTTGTTATTTCTCAGTTCTGCGTCTACGCACGACAGACTGCCTTGTTTTGCTCATTCATTAAAGACTGTGTTGACTAATCCCTTTGCATTTGGATCCTTACATTCCCACGATTGTGACAGAAACATTGGGTTCAGCTGCTGAATTATGTAACAATTATTTCAACTTAAATTATAATAAACTGGTTTGAAAAAATTGCTTGTGTAACTAATACAAAATTTGAAACTGCTTAACTTGTTTTGATGCATCTTTCAATGTAACGCATTTTAGCATAACATGTAAATGTAAAGTACATTTTAAAAATGAAAAGTACAGGCTACAACATTCAACATTCAGCCTGAAACGATTACTAATTTTGTGATAATGACTTTGCTTTGACCAGAAGTATGTTTTAAAGTTGTATGCTCTTAGTCTACAAAGCATTCGTTATCTTCTGATCCGGAGTTAAGTGCTCCGTTGAAAACAGGATAGAATTATTTTAGATTTTGAGATGTTTTTTGGAATATGATTAGAGGTGCGATCAGAAGTTTTGTATTTTATTTTGTATAGGACACCAAGAGAGTCAGAAGTTTAGTCATCCTCTATTTATGACTGACAATATTGGATGTGTAAATGCACTCAAAAAAAAAAGTTGTTGAACGAACTTAAAAAAATTAGAGTAAACTTTTCCACGAAATTTAATTACATTTTTCCACCAAAATCTAATTTGTTTGAAATGAGTTGTTGTAATCTTGTTGTATAAACTTAAATTCCTTTAGTGAAGACTACAAAAAATTGGGTCATTCCTACTAGATAAAGTTTTGCCATGCCATGCCTGTGCACAAAACAACAGCAGGGCACAGTAAAATATAAAATATGATAAGCAAATAAAGAAACATACAACAGATAAATTAGGTATATACATACAAAATAGACAATGTAAATAGGCAAATTATATATGTAATAGTTGCGATCCAGCCGCTACATTGTGATTTTAACATCAGTAGCCTACACTCAAAAAAATAATTAATTGGATGAATTGTAATTGAGTTGGGCCAACTCAATTTGATCAAATATAGTTTACATTAAATTGATACATTGATGAAGTGATGTTTTTATGCTTGCTAAAACATTTAACTGGATAATAAATTGTTTCTACACTCAAAATAAATTATTTGTTGGATTTACTTAACTTTAGGCATTAGCCAATTTGTTAGGCATAGCATATGATGATATTGTTACATCCATGGCATGCCCATAATTGTTTCTTTGTTATTAAAACATCTTTGTGTCACGTTAGCTGGTCCTCAACCCAAGCACATGCTCTACACTTTACCACAATGGTAACCCCCCAAAACACTAACATACCAGAAACTCTTAAATACAAACATAAAAGAACATTAAACATTAACAAGTCTCCCAATTTTATCATCTAAATAAAAAATGCCTAAAATAACATTTTATTTCAAGATTTACTCTCCTTATCCAGCCCTGTGCAAAGCATGATGGGAAGGGAAATCCACTTCCTAGTTACACAAGTAAAATCCAACGAAAAATATTCTTGTTGACTCAATTAAAAAAAAACGTGTAAACCTAATTGTTTTTAAATTACATTGTTTATATTTAATAAAATTAAGTTGGGACCATTTTTACCAAGAGTTATGTTGTATGAGCTCATTTTAATTAATGAAATTGAACAAAGAGCAAAAATCATTTTTTTGAGTGTGGATAAATATATTACTTTAAAACATATATTTGCTCTGTGAACCCTTATCAACATGATTCTATAAAGACAATATTTCCCAACCCTGTTCCTGGAGAACAGTACATATTTACAATCCTAATCAAACACCCCTGATTCTGCTCATCAGCACACTGTGAAAATATATTTCCTTTTGACTCCAGAAATTCTGTTTGTTGGTGTAAAATCAAGTTGAGTTGGTGAAATTAAATAGTTTTCTCTTTAAAAAATGATTGTGGTAAATGAAATGGTTTCAAGTCAAAAATATAGTTACCTTGTTATCGTGGTTAGTTCATTTGAAGGGTTCAGATAACAATACAGCTGCTTATGGGAACTGTATAGAATACTTCAATTAAACATAGGTAAAAATGACTAATTATAGCTTGGTTTTCCAAAACATCACAAATAATTATCGTTTATGTTCTACATATTAGGTCAATTTAACTTCATAATGAATTCACTTTACATATTGAATGGAATTGAACCGACAGTGATCAATGACACTTATTGTTATAGTTGTTTTACAGTAGAACTGAACTCTATACAGCTGATTTGAAAGCATCTATATTGTATAAAGCACTATAAAGATGATGGTGAATTCATTCGACTTGAAATTAAAGTACAACTTGCTTCTAACGGTAGCATTTTCAGACGCACAGCAATAGTTTGTAGTTTATAGTAACGAGCATATAAAAGTCTTACATTTATAATTACTATTCCTCTCCTCCAGTATTTATGCATTCTATTTCAGGTAATTACATGCATACAGAAAAAGCACATTTTATGAAGAGTTTACATCTGCATTGCATACTGTGATATCCTCCTGACTACCAGTTTTGTGAACTTAGTATTTTATCATGTCATTACATTGTTTAGAGCATAGGAAATATTTAGAATTTTTTTTTGGAAAAATTATATTTCATTCATATGTTATGCTCTGTAGAGGACACGGGGACCTTAAAAAGTCTTAAAAAGATTTTTGTTTTAATCTCAAATAAATTTGAATTTTTTATACCAAACTTTATATAAAAATGATTCTCAACTATGTTATGAAAGATATTTTAAAAAACATTTTTCTTTATGCAAAAAATGTGTTTAAAATGACCATAAATTAGTTTTTCCATTATATGCAATGTGTCTATAAACTGCATCTAATTCGCATATTAATGTGTTTTTGGGGCAACATAGAATGAACAAATAAGTGCAATAATGGGAGTAATAATTAGCAAGCATTTCATACTAATATCTAATAGGAATATTGATTTATAATTTTTTTCTCTATTAATTTGCTGTATCTTTCAAAATGTGTAATAAACATGCTTTAAGTCCTGGTGTCCTGTTTCATAACAAAAGGTCATATTTTGATTTGAAACACCATAACATTTTCCTGAGATGTTGATTTATGACAAACAATTTGAAAATGAGTCAGATTAATATATTATAATATTTCCATAAGGGTATTACGCTTGATCACTAAATCAATGTCATCCATTTTAAAGACCAAGGACAGGGAGTGTCTCTGAGAAGCCCTAAACGTGCTCTATACAGGACATCCAGATTTAAAACTGTGACATGTCACGTCTCAGAGAAATCACTAACACAATATCCTCTACAGAGGACACAACTGGAATGAAGCGTGGCATTCTGGACAGATGTATTCAGCTGTGTTGGGTTGTGTTTAGCAGATCCTGGTAATAAAGGACGACACCATCTGGGTTTTCCATGCATACGGAAAATGTTCATACTATGCACAGTATTCATACTGGAAACTGATAAGTGGTATGATAATATGCATTTCAAACACTGCCATAGTGTCGTTTGTGTAAAAGTAATTCAGGTTTCAGCTGTACAGATGGACTCTGGATGAGGAAGGAGCATCAGGACAAACGATGCCGGGTTTCTGATAGCCTGAGGGGTTGTTCTGTGCTTCTAATCAATGTTTATACTTCGATCCGGATCAATCAGTCAGTGTGTCTGAGATCCTGGAAATAACACACTCGTCTCTTCACACTGTCTGCAGGTGACGTCTTAACTCTGGTCTTCATCCACAAGCACAAAAATGGGTTTCAAATGGCTTCCAAGCGATAAATACACACAACAGCGAGATAATCAATCATGCAGAGTGCAGATTACAACAATGATCAAACTAGAATCATATAGTTAAGACTAAATTAGCCACATTCAATGCCCGAGTTATATACTTAGTATTCTTGGGATGCTTCACTGTATTGATTCTGATTCTGGCTTCATTTGGAACTATTTTCATTAACGGAGCAAAAAAAGATGACATAAATGCCAACACTGTCTAAAATGTAAATCACTAAATTTGACCTTGTTTAACTGTTATATAAAAGCAATATGAGACCCTGGACCACAAAACCAGTCATAAGGGTCAATTATTCGAATGTAAGATTCATCTGAATAAATCATCTTTCCATTGATGTATGGTTTGTTATGATCGGACAATATTTGTAAATCTGAAATCTGAGGATGCAAAAAATCCAAATATAGAGAAAATCATCTTTAAAGTTGTTCAAATGAAGTTCTTAGCAATGCATATTACTAATCAAAAATGAAGTTTTTAAATATCTTCCTGGAACATGATCTTAATATCCTAATGATTTTTGGTATAAAATTAAAATGTATAATTGTTACATATACGATGTATTGTTGGCTATTGCTACAAATATACCCCAGCGACTTAAGACTGCTTTTGTCCAGGGTCACAAATTACACTCGCAAATGTGATTATTGTAACAATAACTGCACACTTGCTTGTGTTATTGCCTAAACATTGCCTTTAATATTTCAATATGACTTGGAGGAAAAAGGATGCAGGACGGACGGACAAATAGATAGAGACATGTATTTCATCAAAGATACCTGTTATTGCATATTTTCTGTATCCAGAACACCCAGATGATGTAAAAATCTGAATAAAAATAGAAAATATTTCATTTCTGAGATGATAAAAGAATGCAATTTACATGCAGCCAGTAGCACACTACACAATATCGCACACTACTGACCGAAACTTTTATTTGAATGCCTAAACTATACAGTATTCTTTAGTACTAAGCCCTTCCATGCTTTAGTCAATGCATGCTAAATATGTTCCTACTATGCACAGTATACTTACACTGCATACTACACACCTGCCTCAAAACAATAGGGAACCAGCAGTTGAAGGAATGCAAAGAGAGAGGGCTAATCTTTTTTTACATGACCCAGTTTATGAAAACAGTGAGAGCGGTGGAGACAGAACTGGGTCTGGACACTAATTTTATAATCCGTTCTGAGGGTGCAAAAATAAGAGAACGAGAATGATTCAGATCACTCCCGTTATTACCGTCCATTTCAATTTGCCTCGCACAAAAGCAGCATTAGCGATGCTAAAATGCCCCAGCATGAATTATGGAAATAGCATTAAATAGCACCTAAAATAGAGGCTTTCTGTTGGGCAGAGATGGACAAATATTAATTTGGCTCATGAACAGTGGCTGTTTAAACAGCCAGTCATTTGAATGAAGCAAATATTTTCAGGAAGGAATATCATCGAAGATAATCATGAAAATGTAGAATTGTGTTCTTCATTTAAAAGTGTGGACTTTCCCTCACCTACTCACGTATTTACACACACACACACACACACACTCACACACACACACACACACACACACACACAACACACACACACACACACACACACACACACACACACACACACACACACACACACACACACACACACACAGGATGTGCTTTCTCATGGGAATCATCGGCTGCTCAACACAGTGTACCTCGTTTCAGATTTGACCATCCTTGTGAGAATATTTGGTCACATACGAAGTGAAATACTGGCAAAACACAGGTTTACTTCTAATATCTAATGAATAGCATAGACTTCTGTTGTTTCTACATCTATCTATCTATCTATCTATCTATCTATCTATCTATCTATCTATCTATCTCTTATAATTAATTATATTACTGTAATTAATGCAAACAATTATAATTTGTGTTTGTTCATATATTATTTGACATTTCTTCACAAAAATGATTTGAATACAATTAATGGAAAAATGAATGTTTGGAAATATACACTGATTTTCCTCCTGACACACTACAGCATATAAACATTTTTTTAGCTGGTGCAAATACTAGTGTTCTGATCATTTTGGCAACATATGCAGCACACACACCCCTCCAATTGAAAATGCTTCTAGTTATGCCCAAAAATTATATATAGCTACTTTTGGGGACAAAAGTGTAGATGCACACACAAACGAGCTGTGTGTGTGCTGCATGGCCTCATAATGACTGGTGTTATGCAACACACACAGCACAGTTTTCTAAGAGAGCGAGATCACACTGCTCGTGTTGATGCTTGTGGACCTGCACATCTCCTCCGATCCATCACATGGAGCTGCAGCGCTGGGAGACAGGCTTTCCCCAACGCCACACACATCAGTGCTCATGCACTCTCACCATCACACTGTACCTGACCATCACATCACACAACACTGCTTACACACTGTACCTGACCATCACATCACAAAACACTGCTTACACACTGTACCTGACCATCACATCACAAAACACTGCTTACACACTGTACATGACTATCACATCACACAACACTGCTTACACACTGTACCTGACCATCACATCACAAAACACTGCTTACACACTGTACCTGACCATCACATCACAAAACACTGCTTACACACTGTACCTGACCATCCCATCACACAACACCGCTTACACACTGTACCTGACCATCACATCACAAAACACTGCTTACACACTGTACCTGATCATCACATCACAAAACACTGCTTACACACTGTACCTGACCATCACATCACAAAACACTGCTTGCACACTGTACCTGACCATCACATCACAAAACACCGCTTACACACTGTACCTGACCATCACATCACACAACACTGCTTACACACTGTACCTGACCATCACATCACAAAACACTGCTTACACACTGTACCTGACCATCACATCACAAAACACTGCTTACACACTGTACCTGACCATCACATCACAAAACACTGCTTACACACTGTACCTGACCATCACATCACAAAACACTGCTTACACACTGTACCTGACCATCACATCACAAAACACTGCTTACACACTGTACCTGACCATCACATCACATCACACAACACTGCACCTGACAATCACATCACACAACACTGCTTACACACTGTACCTGACCATCACATCACACAACACTGCTTACACACTGTACCTGACCATCACATCACAAAACACTGCTTACACACTGTACCTGACCATCCCATCACAAAACACTGCTTACACACTGTACCTGACCATCACATCACAACACTGCTTACACACACTGTACCTGACCATCACATCACAAAACACTGCTTACACACTGTACCTGACCATCACATCACAAAACACTGCTTACACACTGTACCTGACCATCACATCACAAAACACTGCTTACACACTGTACCTGACCATCACATCACAAACACTGCTTACACACTGTACCTGACCATCACATCACAAAACACTGCTTACACACTGTACCTGACCATCCCATCACAAAACACTGCTTACACACTGTACCTGACCATCACATCACAAAACACTGCTTACACACTGTACCTGATCACATCACAAAACACTGCTTACACACTGTACCTGACCATCACATCACAAAACACTGCTTACACACTGTACCTGACCATCCCATCACACAACACTGCTTACACACTGTACCTGACCATCACATCACAAAACACCGCTTACACACTGTACCTGATCATCACATCACAAAACACTGCTTACACACTGTACCTGACCATCACATCACAAAACACTGCTTGCACACTGTACCTGACCATCACATCACAAAACACCGCTTACACACTGTACCTGACCATCACATCACACAACACTGCTTACACACTGTACCTGACCATCACATCACAAAACACTGCTTACACACTGTACCTGACCATCACATCACAAAACACTGCTTACACACTGTACCTGACCATCCCATCACACAACACCGCTTACACACTGTACCTGACCATCACATCACAAAACACCGCTTACACACTGTACCTGACCATCACATCACAAAACACTGCTTACACACTGTACCTGACCATCCCATCACACAACACCGCTTACACACTGTACCTGACCATCACATCACAAAACACTGCTTACACACTGTACCTGATCATCACATCACAAAACACTGCTTACACACTGTACCTGACCATCACAAAACACTGCTTGCACACTGTACCTGACCATCACATCACAAAACACCGCTTACACACTGTACCTGACCATCACATCACAAAACACTGCTTGCACACTGTACCTGACCATCACATCACAAAACACTGCTTACACACTGTACCTGACCATCACATCACAAAACACTGCTTACACACTGTGCCTGACCATCACATCACAAAACACTGCTTACACACTGTACCTGACCATCACATCACAAAACACTGCTTACACACTGTACCTGACCATCACATCACAAAACACTGCTTACACACTGTACCTGACCATCACATCACAAAACACTGCTTACACACTGTACCTGACCATCACATCACAAAACACTGCTTACACACTGTACCTGACCATCACATCACAAAACACTGCTTACACACTGTACCTGACCATCACATCACAAAACACTGCTTACACACTGTACCTGACCATCACATCACAAAACACTGCTTACACACTGTACCTGACCATCACATCACAAAACACTGCTTACACACTGTACCTGACCATCACATCACAAAACACTGCTTACACACTGTACAGACAGGTGTGAGCTCTGCCAGTGATCCAGCAGTCAAGCAAGAAACAAAAATAAGTTAATTCTGACATTTTAGACAGAACATGGTCATTTTGGGGAGATTTGCTCTGCTGACAAAAATAGTGGGATCAACTGACATGGTCCAGCAAGGATCAAACCACCTTGCATCACCCTAGTAAATTCCTGTATGACTTATCAGCAAAGCATCAATGATTTAAATTAAGGAGAAGAACACGCGCATGTGCGTGTGTGTGTGTGTGTGTGTGTGTGTGTGTGTGTGTGTGTGTTTCGTAGAGCCTCTAACTGCTGCTGAAAGTGTCACATCTGATCAAGCACAGCAGAGGACGGCAAACTGTGAAGAGAGGGAATTGCAGAAATAAATAATAGGAAAAAAGAACTGTGTACAGAGAGACAAACACAAGCCCAAATAAATCAGATCACACAATAATTCAGTCCAAAGCAGTCGCCTGTCAGAAAGTGAGAAACTGTCATTGTAGTCTGATTCTCTTGCCCGGTGTCTTTTTCGAGTTGGTTTACAATAATTGACTCCGTAAAGTCATGTTAATTTACAGATTTTCATGCACTTTGGTGCATTTCTCGAATCATCCTTAATATTTACAAAGTAGTATGTGCATTTCTCAAAACAATTTGTACAAACAGCACCACACGATAGATTACCTGCAAAAGCCTGTTACTCACTCAAAATCTTTAGTTCATCTCTCAAAAGTAAGTATTTATGTCAATGAACATATCAGTGGCATCAGAATGAAAATCCTTGTGTCAATGTTCTCAAACAAGATCAAATCAATAATGCTTGTGACAATTTCATTTTTAAAGGTGCTATATATCATACACAGATGACAGATGACAGTAAAATTACACAGCAGTCAGTCCCTGTTGAAATATGGCAAATTCTGGCATGGACGGACGGACGGTATTTGTGTATTTTTCCATTCATTCATTATTTGTTGCATAAACATAATAGATAAAATAAAGTAGTACATTAAATAAAGTGCATGTTTTAAAAGTAATGAAAATGTGTGAGAATAAAGAATACATATTTGCTACATTCACACCATCATTAAAAAGTTGGGGACCGTTAAGATTTTTTATTGTTTAAAAATAAGCCTCTTCTGCTCACTACTGCTAAATGTATTCAATTAAAAATACAGTAAAATCTGTAATATTGTGAAATATTATTTTAATTTAAAATTGATGTTTTCTATGTGAATATCTGTACAAATGTAATTTATTTCTGTGATCAAAGCTGTATTTTCAGCATCATTACTACAGTCTTCAGTCACATGATCTTCAGAAATCATTATAATATACAGATTTACTGCTCAATAAATATTTCTGATTATTATCAATGTTGAAAACAGTTGTGCTGCTGAATATTGGTGTGTAAACCATCATACTTTTTAATTTTCAGGATTCTTTGATGAATAGAGAGTTCAAAAGAACAATGACAGTGATCAAAAGTGCATCAGTGTGTTATTGGAATTATTTTATGCACATATCTGAGTGTTTATGAAAACAACAAAGGTCTAGTTTTATTTTTGCAATGCATTTGAAGTTGTAATGTGATGTTGGACATGTCGACTGAATGCTGCGTCTGACGTACTTTAATTTAACAGGCTTATCTAAGAGTCTGTAGAAAGGAGTCCTGCAGGCTGGATCTAATCTCTCTCCAGCATCTGTACAGAGGAACAGAGGCTAATGCCTCAAACAGATGGCTTCACTAACGCTGCAGAAGACAGATGTACAGGTGCATCTCAATAAATTAGAATGTTGTGGAAAAGTTCATTTATTTCAGTAATTCAACTCAAATTGTGAAACTCGTGTATTAAATAAATTCAATGCACACAGACTGAAGTAGTTTAAGTCTTTGGTTCTTTTAATTGTGATGATTTTGGTTCACATTTAACAAAAACCCACAAATTCACAATCTCAACTAATTATAATATGGTGACATGCCAATCAGATAATCAACTCAAAACACCTGAAAAGGTTTCCTGAGCCTTCAAAATGGTCTCAGTTTGGTTCACTAGGCGACACAATCATGGGGAAGACTGCTGATCTGACAGTTGTCCAGAAGACAATCATTGACACCCTTCACAAGGAGGAGAAGACACAAACATTCATTACCAAAGAAGCTGTTCACAGAGTGCTGTATCCAAGCATGTTAACAGAAAGTTGAGTGGAAGGAAAAGATGCACAACCAACCGAGAGAACCGCAGCCTTATGAGGATTGTCAAGCAAAATCGATTCAAGAATTTGGGTGAACTTCACAAGGAATGGACTGAGGCTGGTGTCAAGCATCAAGAGCACCACACACAGATGTGTCGAGGAATTTGGATACAGTTGTCATCAGAGACGTCTTACCTGGACTAAGTAGAAGAAGAACTGGACTGTTGCCCAGTGGTCCAAAGTCCTCTTTTCAGATGAGAGCAAGTTTTGTATTTCATTTGGAAACCAAGGTCCTAGAGTCTGGAGGAAGGGTGAAGAAGCTCATAGCCCAAGTTTCTTAAAGTCCAGTGTTAAGTTTCCACAGTCTGTGATGATTTGGGTTCAATGTCATCTGCTGGTGTTGGTCCATCAACATCACTGCACTCGTTTACCAGGAGATTCTAGAGCACTTCATGCTTTCTTCTGCTGAGCAGCTTTTTAAAGATGCTGATTTCATTTTCCAGCAGGATTTGGCTCCTGTCCACACTGCCAAAAGCACCAGAAGCTGGTTAAATGACCATGTGTTGTGTGCTTGACTGGCCAGCAAACTCACCGGACCTGAACATAGAGAATCTATGAGAGACACCAGACCTGAACATAGAGAATCTTGTCAAGAGAAAAATTAGAAACAAGAGACCAAAACATGCAGATGAGCTGAAGGCCACTGTCAAAGAAACCTGGGCTTCACACCACCTCAGCAGTGCCACAAACTGATCACCTCCATGCCACGCCGCATTGAGGCAGTAATTAAAGCAAAAGCAGCCCCTACCAAGTATTGAGTACATATACAGTAAATGAACACACTTTCCAGAAGGACAACAATTCACTAAAAAAAAATTGTATTGGTCTTTTGAAGTATTCTAATTTGTTGAGATAGTGAATTGATGGGTTTTTGTTAAATATAAGCCAAAATCATCACAATTAAAAGAACCAAAGACTTAAACTACTTCAGTCTGTTTGCATTGAATTTATTTAATACACGAGTTTCACAATTTGAGTTGAATTACTGAAATAAACGAACTTTTCCACAACATTATAATTTATTGAGATGCACCTGTACGTGTCGTAATAAGTCAATCAGGTGACTCGAAACAAAACAAGAGATTCGTATTGAAATAACCATGACTTTTATTTTGTATCTGGATGCATTCAGAAACACTGCTGTCGTTCATTCACGTAATTGCTTCTAAAATTCCTGCGCAAATGTCAACCGGCTGCCATTGTGTTCATAGGTCACCTGACCCTGTCATGTCAGTGCAACTTGATCAATGTTGTTATTAAAGATGATATATATCATACACACATGATGGATGACAGCTAAATAACACCAGCATTCAGTCCCTGCTGAAACATGGCAATTCAAGCACTGAAGGAAATACTTGTGCACTTATAAATGAATACAGCACAGTAAAACAGAGTGATATAATGAAGAAATATTACATATATAGTTTAAAAATCAAGGTTTGTTTTTGAAGTAATACATTTGTCTGTGAAGAAAGCATACAATATTTAAGATTGGTAAGCTTTTTTATGTCTCTTCCCACCGAGGCTGCGTTTATTTGATCAAAAATACTGCAATATTATGAAATATTATTACAATTTCTAATAACTGTTTTATATGTGAATATCTGTAAGAGTATAATTTATTTCTGTGATCAAATCTATATTTTCAGCATCATTACTGCAGTCTTCAGTGTCACATGATCTTCAGAAATCATAATAATATGCTGATTTACTGCTCAAGAAACGTTTATGATTATTATCAATGTTGAAAAATAGAAATCTTTTGTAACATTATAAATGTCTTTACTGTCATTTTTGATCAATTTAATGCATCAGTTGATAATTATATCTATTGAAAAGTTGGTACACACAGACACACACAGACACAGACACACACAGACACACAGACACACAGACAGACACAGACACAGACACAGACACACAGACACACAGACACAGACACACACACAGACACACAGACACAGACACACACACAGACACAGACAACAGACACACAGACAGACACAGACAGACAGACACAGACACAGACACACACACACACACACACACACACACACACACACACACAGACAGACAGACACAGACACACACACACACACACACACACACACACACAGACACAGACACACACACACACACACACACACACACACACACACACACACACACACACACACACACACACACACACACACTTGTTTTTTGCTTGCATGCCCAACTACCATACATGCATACACAAATGTACATATCTACGCAGTATACTGTCATACTATAAATAGTGTGCTATTCTCAACATATGAACATCTGTTGTATCCTAACCGCTCCACCCGACATCATTATGAGACTCAAAACACACCAAGACGATGTAATGTGCTGTGAATACCTTGAAGGAGCCGATGAGACGAGCCAAAGCCTTCACAGCACAGCAGGTGCTGCATGGACAAAACAATGCATATTCATGAACATTAGCATTCATTTGCATACATTGATACACCTTGCATCAAATGAAGGTCAGTTTAAAGCAGTATAGAGGTGAAACACCTAGAGCCGTGATAAGAGTTTAACATTTTAACCAGAGTTATGCTCGAGGCTAGGTTTTAATGTATTCAGTGTTAGAGAAACTGAACCTTTCCGAACTACTGGCTAGGAATAATTGAATGTATTTAAAGCAGTCTGATGCTTTCTGATGTTCGTTTAATGCAGTCTGATGTGCAAAGACAATTAGAAGTCAATTCATCTCAAACGATGACATGGAGTTTAATGTAGGACGGTTCGGGAAACCTCTGAAACATCAGGGTTTTTACAAGCAGCACACTTCACCTTTAAACTACAAGCTCCTGAAACTAGTTATTAACACATCAATAGAAACAAATCAAACTGATGATCGTTGTGGAAAACTATGGAAGCATGTTTGATGAAAACAAAATAATATATATATTTCTCGCAATTCTGACTTTCACGCAATTCTGTTAATATCTTGCAAATCTGAGAAAACAGTCAGAATTGTGAGATAAAAAGTAGTAAATTCCCTCTTTACATTTTTATTATTTGGGGGGGTGTGCAAGATGTAAAATCTGAATCAGAAAAAAGTCAGATTCGTGAGATAAAAGTTGTAATTACAGTTTTATTCCATGGCAGACAAAACATTTAGAGAGAAAAAAATCTGTTTTCTTGTTTCTGTCATGAAATAACATGCAAAAAATAAAATTAATTATTAGTAAATTATTAGTTATTGCAAGAAAAAAGGCAGAATTTTGAGATAAAAAGTCAGAATTGTGAGAAAATGTGTAATTACAGTTTTATTCCATGGCAGAAAAATTGAGAGAGAGAAAAAATCAGTTTTCTTATTTCTGTCTTGAAATCAAATTTCTAAAATAAAATCAATTTATTAGTAAATTATTAGTGATTGCGAGAACAAAAGGCCAAAATTTGAAATAAAAAGTTGCAATTGTCTTTGTAATTATTTGTATTCTGCGGCAGAAATAGGTTTCCAGAAACCGCGGTGCTTTTTCAGAATTATTTGATGAATTGAAAGTTCAAAAGAACGGCATTAATTAGAAATAGAAATCTATGACATTATAATACTGAAAAATACTATAATACCAAAAATAAAAGTATAGCCTGAATGCACTGTAAGTGGCTTTGTATAAAAGCGTCTGCTAAATACATAAATGTAAATGATAAATAATTTCACTGTATAACTTAAATGTCTTATATAATCATGCTTATAGAAATACTGTAAACGATGTCCAAATCTAAATCTGCTGTATTGTGGAACATATTCATCTGTCACATGTTTCGGTGTCAGCATGGAGAAAATGCCTGAAATGTCTAATAAAATATGTAAAATACACATTAAAAATACATTTACAGTCACTTTTGGTCAATGCAATGCATGCTTAATGAACAAAAGTTTTTATTTCCCTCAAATTTTGGATTGTTAGTGTGCAAAAAATGTGTGATTATTCCCGCATGCACAGAAAGAAATGCATTTTGTGATAATAACACACCATCCTTCCTATTGCAGCTACTTGAATGAATAACTACACAAGAATGAAATATTAATATTTTGCTATCTATCAAAGGATTCATACTCACCATGTGTATTAAAACAAACACTGAAGTCAGTATAACCGCTTCTCATTTATCTGTATGACAATATCTAGAGATAAAAACAGTTTGAGGTCATTATACAAACATGTGACTCCGTGCTGGCCAATCAGAATCCAGTATTCCAGAGAGCAGCGTATAAGAGACTCATGTAAACAGTGAGAGCTCAACAACTAAATACACACAACTACACAAGCATGCACAGGTGGAGAAACACATTCATGATGTCATGTGGATTAAATCCACATTAAAATTGTGGTATTTTGGCACAAATTCATCTGGTAATAGTTTGAAGTGCATCACCAATAACAATATTCATATCTAATCAATCACCCTTGTGCTTCGACACATGAACAGATCAACACACACACACATTAATGTTAAATATGTTTGGTCAAATGCATAATGTATTAACTTGATGCACACACACACACACACTAATACTGGACACACACTGTGCACACACACATTACACACACAAAACCGCTAATAAGTGACACACACACACACACACACACATATGAAAATTAACACATTGATTTACACACACACACACATATATATATGTTAATATCTCAGTGATGACTGCAGTAACACTGGACACACACAGTCAGTGGCACACACAAAGCATCACGTGGAGCTTAATCTGTACACACACACACACACACACACCTTCAGATGATATCCAGACGCACTGTTAAAGTTAAAGTCCAGAGCTTAATCAATTAAGATGATGTGGACGGACCTAAGAAGCAGATCACAGAAGGAAACCGAGTCGAAGTGGTTCTGCACTAAACTCCTACAAGTCATTGTTCAGGACTGATCAGCATTTAAAGAAAGTACCTTCAGTAGCTGCAGCAAAAGAGCATCACAGCAGATACTGAAAGAACAGTCACATACTTCTGCAACGCTGACACTGGATCATTTTATCAATAAATAAATGACAGTTCTCTTTGTGTTCTTTCAGGACGTATAAGAAAATCTGATGATGTTTTGGGTCATATTTATGCACAAATATATACAATTATATATGCATCACATTCAATTTATTAGTTTATGTCAAAACTGTGTAATACAATTCAAATACATAAACTTTAAATGTATGCAAATAAATAAATGCAACAAAATAAGTGCATTCTGTGACTTGAAATAAACGCCGTAATATAAAACGTTGGTCATAACACAAATTATACATAGCTCACCTTATTAATAAAAAATCATATTTGCGGCTGCAAAGTTGAGTGATTCTGATTTCAGTCAGTCTCTATTGTCTGAAGCACATGAAGAAAGAATAACCCTTTTTTCTTTTCCCATCTTTTTTCTGCAACAAGTCTGATGAAAGAGCGAGAAACAAAGAGAGTCAAGGCAGTTTGAAATGTGCAGACACATTATTTTTTTTAATAATGTGATTTTGTATTCAGTTAGTGACAGCTGTATGAGAACATCTCCAGCTTCACTTCATCACTGACAGCATTTAAAGCATCGTAAACGTAAAGCTCATAAGCATGCCTTCTTTTAAGGCTTTTGCACCTCACGGAGAAAGCAATCCCAGAATGCATTAAGACAACCACTAAATAAAAAAGATATGCAATTATGATAATGAATGGCATAGTGTTGTTAACATAAGAACACACTGATGTCAGTTTCTGCTGTAAACAATAGTGAGCTGAGTATATACAGTATGTATACGTTCTGTCTGGCTGTCATTGTGTCACGCAGTATTTTCATGTTAGATGGAGTCATGCACACTACACATGCATGCGAGTCCCTAATTGATCGTTAGCTGTCGGTGCATGCATGACGAGGCTCAAACCCACAGGATCTTCAACTCAAATTCACAACAAACAAAAAGCTTCAGTATCAGGCACAATAAAGACACGCGTTGAATTCAAACAGAAAGCCAGGGTTAATTATTTAAAGGAACAGTTCACACAAAAATACACTCACCCGCAGGCCATCCAAGATTAGGATGAGTTTGTCTCAGGTTTGGAGAAATGTCTCAGCAATGGATGCTCTGCAGTGAATGGGTGCCGTCAGAATGAGAGTCAATGGATGCTCTGCAGTGAATGGGTGCCGCCAGAATGAGAGTCAATGGATGCTCTGCAGTGAATGGGTGCCGTCAGAATGAGAGTCAATGGATGCTCTGCAGTGAATGGGTGCCGCCAGAATGAGAGTCAATGGATGCTCTGCAGTGAATGGGTGCCGTCCAGAATGAGAGTCAATGGATGCTCTGCAGTGAATGGGTGCCGTCAGAATGAGAGTCTGATAAAAACATCACAGCACTCGAGTCCATCAGTTATCATCTGGAGAAGACAAAACCTGAAACACATCCCTCATTAAGATGTTTTTAACTCAAATATGAGTCCATAATAACACTTCTTCCATCTCCTGTCGTCTCTCATATAAAATCCAGACACGTATTAGTTTAGAGCCGTCTTGTAAACGCTGCAGATTTCTCTCCTGATTAAGACCAGAACACGTTTTCACCAGAGATTATTATTACACAATACAGTCTCATATTTTATCCAAATGATATTTTGAAGCTTAAATGTCTTAATGATTTGTTTTACGTATGCAATTAACAGACACTTTAATCCAAAGTGCATCTTATTATCCATTAATAACAGGACGAGCTCTTCAATACGTCCTGTGCCAACAGGAAAATTAAATGTGATGACGGGAAAGTAAAACTGCTCTTGGTCTCTGGATCTCGTGGGACATCTGCTCCTGTGAGACACAGCTGTTCTGTCAAACAACACACATCTGACATCTTCAGCGTCCATAATCTGCCATATTATTAACTAAACTAAACCCAGACAGTCTGTTTGGGCAGAAAGTGAAGCTCGACAGGCAAACAAATGCTCATTTTGATCAGCGATGCAATAAATAAATGACCTGATTCAAAGACAAAAGCATCATTTCAGAAGTGTAATATATCACATTATAACATTTCTGTAGTGTATATGACCTACCAGTCAAACGTTTTTGAACAGTAAGATGTTGAATGTTTTTTTAAAGAAGCCTCTGTTCACCGAGCCTGCATTGATTTGATCCAAAATACAGTTTTATTAAATACAACAGCTGCTTTCTATTTTACATTTTATGTATTTAGCAGACGCTTGTATGCAGAGAGACTTACAGTGCATTCAGGTTATGCATTTTACTGTCAGTATGTGTGTCTGGGAATCGAACCCACAACCTTTAGCGCTGCTAAGACAATGCTCTACCACTTATGTGAACACATTTGTGAATATATGTTAAAATATAATTTATTTATGTGATCAAAGCTGTATTTTCAGCATCATTACTCCTGTCTTGTGTCACGTGATCTTCAGAAATCATAATAATATACTGATTTACTGCTTAAGAAACCTATTAATATTATTAATATTTAAAACAGTTGAGTACATTTTTTCTAGATTTTTTGATGATCTGAAGATAAGCATTTATCTGAAATAAAAAGATTTTGTAACTATACCATTTAAAAGCTTAGAGTCAGTATAATTATTTTATTAATTTATTTAGGAAAATAAATGATATAAATGAATACTATAATTTAGCAAGGATGGTATAAATTGATCAACAGTGATGATAAAGACATTTATAATGTTACAAAAGATTTCTATTTCAGATAAAAGCTGTTCTTCTGACCTTTCTGCTTATTAAAGAAATCTGAACAATTATACTCCGCTGTTTCAATAATCATAATAATATTTGTTTATTTAGAATATCAGAATGATTTATGAAGGATCGTGTGACTGTAATGATGCTAAAAAATCGTCTTTGAAATCACAATAAATTACATTTTACAATATATTCAAATAGAAAACAGTTATTTTAAATAGTGGAAATATTTCACTATTTTGCTGTAGGCCTACTTTTGGATAAAATAAGTGATTTTTGGTGAGCAGAAAGACTTAAAAAATATTAACGTTCAAAAACTTTTATAGGAAACTTTAATTTTTCAACTTTTTCTAACTTTTAATTGGCTTCGAAATCAGATACACTGCTGGACAATAACCAATAATAATGATTTGTTTCTATACTACAAGCATCTTTTATCACATATTAGGGCAGAATAGTTTGAATGCTATGTCAATTATTGCATTCTACATATACTTTATTTATTACCTGAAGATGATTGAAAAATATTGCATATGTATAATCTGTTGCACCTTTGCACAACTAATCTGTATTGTTGCACAAATATACTGTATAATATATAATCTGTCGCACCTTCACATATTAGTATGTATAGATGTGTACATACGGTGTATGATGTGTATTGATAACTGTAAGTATGTCTAATAGTACACTGTGTGTATATATGTGTACATATGGTGTGTAATGATGACTGTAAGTATGTCTAATAGTGCACTGTGTATATGTGTACATATGGTGTGTAATGATAACTGTAAGTATGTCTAATAGTACACTGTGTGTATATATGTGTACATATGGTGTGTAATGATAACTGTAAGTATGTCTAATAGTACACTGTGTGTATATATGTGTACATATGGTGTGTAATGATAACTGTAAGTATGTCTAATAGTACACTGTGTGTATATATGTGTACATATGGTGTGTAATGATGACTGTAAGTATGTCTAATAGTACACTGTGTGTATATATGTGTACATATGGTGTAATGATAACTGTAAGTATGTCTAATAGTACACTGTGTGTATGTGTACATATGGTGTGTAATGATGACTGTAAGTATGTCTAATAGTACACTGTGTGTATATATGTGTACATATAGTGTGTAATGATAACTAAGTATGTCTAATAGTACACTGTGTGTATATATGTGTACATATGGTGTGTAATGATGACTGTAAGTATGTCTAATAGTACACTGTGTGTATATATGTGTACATATGGTGTGTAATGATGACTGTGAGTATGTCTAATAGTACACTGTGTGTATATATGTGTACATATGGTGTGTAATGATGACTGTAAGTATGTCTAATAGTACACTGTGTGTATATATGTGTACATATGGTGTGTAATGATGACTGTAAGTATGTCTAATAGTACACTGTGTGTATATATGTGTACATATGGTGTGTAATGATGACTGTAAGTATGTCTAATAGTACACTGTGTACATATGTGTACATATGGTGTGTAATGATGACTGTAAGTATGTCTAATAGTACACTCTGTGTACATATGGTGTGTAATGATAACTAAGTATGTCTAATAGTACACTGTGTGTATATATGTGTACATATGGTGTGTAATGATGACTGTAAGTATGTCTAATAGTACACTGTGTGTATATATGTGTACATATAGTGTGTAATGATGACTGTAAGTATGTCTAATAGTACACTGTGTGTATATATGTGTACATATGGTGTATAATGATGACTGTAAGTATGTCTAATAGTACACTGTGTATATATGTGTACATATGGTGTGTAATGATAACTGTAAGTATGTCTAATAGTACACTGTGTATATATGTGTACATATGGTGTATAATGATAACTGTAAGTATGTCTAATAGTACACTGTGTGTATATATGTGTACATATGGTGTGTAATGATAACTGTAAGTATGTCTAATAGTACACTGTGTGTATATATGTGTACATATGGTGTGTAATGATGACTGTAAGTATGTCTAATAGTACACTGTGTGTATATATGTGTACATATGGTGTGTAATGATGACTGTAAGTATGTCTAATAGTACACTGTGTGTATATATGTGTACATATGGTGTGTAATGATGACTGTAAGTATGTCGAATAGTACACTGCGTGTATATATGTGTACATATGGTGTGTAATGATGACTGTAAGTATGTCTAATAGTACACTGCGTGTATATATGTGTACATATGGTGTGTAATGATGACTGTAAGTATGTCTAATAGTACACTGTGTGTATATATGTGTACATATGGTGTGTAATGATAACTGTAAGCATGTCTAATAGTACACTGTGTGTATATATGTGTACATATGGTGTGTAATGATGACTGTAAGTATGTCTAATAGTACACTGTGTGTATATATGTGTACATATGGTGTGTAATGATGACTGTAAGTATGTCTAATAGTACACTGTGTGTATATATGTGTACATATGGTGTGTAATGATAACTGTAAGTATGTCTAATAGTACACTGTGTGTACTGAGTATATGTGTGTATTTTTTTTTGCACATTGTCTTCTGTATAATCTGTAAGTATAGGTACTGT